>JAHBCN010023689.1:0-12384 GCA_019359885.1 Listronotus oregonensis | reverse complement strand
TTTAAAGATTTTGTTAAGAACATAAGGTTAGGATTATTTTGGTTAATTTGAGGTGTTTTTCCATTCCGCAAAGACCGCCTCTTTACGGCAGTTATTTTTATTATTAAAAGAGGCATTTGTTCAATTTTAAAATATATTATTTTTACATTTTATTTTTTTTATAATTTTTTTGGCCCCGGAAAAAAAGGGGTTTTTTTTAAACCAGTAAAAAACCTATTTAATAAAAAAAAAAAAAAAATGTATTGTATTATTTGTTAAGAGCCCACCTTGTTGAAAATCCAGAATTACTTTGAATTTTTTGTAAAACAAAGTTTATTGAATAACAAATTGTGATATTAAATTAAATTTTTGGTTCACCTTCCAAAAATTTTTGGAGGTTTTAAAAAGAGATACATCCACCCTGTCATTTCTGTTTTTGTTCAATTAAGACGTCAGGTTTTTTTTCCAAAATTTTACCTTCCTATATTCTTTAAGTAGATAATGATTTCAAAATTGTTTTGTAAGATGGTTATTTTTTAAAACTTCAAAACAACCCAAGAATTCCAAAAAAACAGAAATTTTTTGACTTTTTTTTGCCAAGTCTTAAAAATATATTCAAACATGTGTCAGACAAGTGAAGATAAGGGGTTTTTTGCTCTTCAGGCCCTGGAACCTTGGATTAACGCACTTTTTTTCGCCTTTGGGGGAAATTTGTTGCAAAAAAATTTCCCCATATTTCCACCCCCTCAACTTTCTGCCTGTGTGTGGAGAGACCCGGTTTTTGGGAAAATGCTAATTTAGGCCTACATGGGTTAAGCTGCAAAAAGCGCGGGGGTTTTTTCAGACAAGTCAGATAAATGACATTATCAAAAAATTTGTTTTTATGAAAACCCTGTATTAGACCCTTGGTTTGAGAAGGATGGAAAACGAAGATAACACCAATTTCCCCCAAAATGGAAAAAATTTTTTGGGGCCACTTGCAGCCAAAACCTGGAAAACCCATCTGACAAAACTTCAATTTTGTGGGGGGCCTGTATTCCAAGAAAAAAAAAACATCTGAAAATAAAGAGCTTTTTTGGCCCTTTTTGGGGGATAGGCAAAGGGGGTTTTTTAAAAAAATTTAAAAAAAAAAAAAAAAACTAAGTTTTACATCCAAAAATTTTTAAAAAGGGTAATGCAATGGTCCTAGGAACAACCAAACCAACTTGATGTTTATAATGTTTAAATATAGATTCCCTTTTATTTAATTTAAATTTTATTTGGGTATTTATGTTTATTTAAAATTTCCCACTAAAAAAAAAAAAAAAAAAAAAATTTAAAAAAAAAAAAAAATGTATTATTAAACCCAAGAATGTATCTGATAGTCCATTATTGTCATTTAAATTATTTTTTTAAAAAAAAATCCATAAAGAAATTTTTTTGTTAAAAAAAGGAATAAAAAAAACCCTTTTTCCCCGAATCAGCAAAGGAAAAATACTTATTTTCCTTTTTAGCTTGGACCGCCAAGCGACCAGGCTGCCTTTGGGTATCTGCCAAAGGTTGGGTTAACTAAAGGTAAGAAACTCAAACAATTTTTTTTTGGGGAAAATAAAAACCCCTAGATATTACTTTACGATGCGACTGGTGTAATAAACATGGGTTTTGCGCAAACAGGGAATTTAGAAAATTCCCCTTATTTTAAGCTCAAAATTGCTTAACAAAACAATAAATTATATTTATATTACGGCATTTAAAAGTTATAAAAGAAAAAGCTTTTTTTCAAAAAACCTTTTTGTTACAATCAGTTTAATTATCTGCCAAATTTATGAAAAAAAAACTAACGTTAAATAATATCAGGGGTTTTCTCTTAAATGTAACGTTTTTTAAAATAGCAAAAAGTTTTTTACAAAGCACAATAAGTATTTAATTTTTCGTTTTGCCTGTTAAAAATTTTGATTAATATTTCCAAAATAAACAAAAAAAAAAAATATATACTTTTGATAAAAAATTTTTTTGAACTTACCAAAACAAAAAATGTCCACGGCCATTCAAATTATACTTTATAAAAAACAAATAAGAAATAATAAAAGAAATTATACTAGGCCTGAGGTCGATCCCAAATATCAGCACAAAGAAAAAAAAAATCTTTGCTTGAGGCCAATAGAACTTTTTATACATATCTGCAGCGATATATGAAATACGCAATAAAAAAATAAAACAAAACGACCCGGGCCAGGCTTTTAAAAAAACATCTTTAGTGAATAACATTTAAAGGGTGTTAAAACTATACAAAAAGTTTTAAATAATATTTTAACTTATAACTAAGATAACTGAAATAGCCCCAAATGAAATATGGAATAAAAACAGATAATAGAGAGAATCGTAAATAACCTTAACTAGGAATTGACCCTGTTCAGAAATTTTCCCTGACCTCTTGATTTTTAAGAAATTTAAAATGGATTCCAATTAGTTGATTGCTTTTCAATAATTGTAAGGTTAATTATACTTTATAGGTACTTTTAAATTTAAATTTTTAAAATTTTGGGGTTGACTACTTAAAAAATTTTAAAATGCTGTAAGTTTTTTCAATGGGTGTTTTTAGTTTCAAAAAATATATTATGAATAGAAAAAATTATAATTAAAGAAAAGATATTGTAAATACCTATAATCAGTTAAAATTGGGTCTTTTAGGGTTGGGGTAGTTTAATTTTGATGCTTTGGTGAGTTAGCAAAAATTTAAAAACCCATTACAAGAGTAGGAGCTGATTTCAAACTAGTTAAAAAAAATATTTGTGCGTTTTTCGCGTTATTAAACAGTAAAGCCCACCCCAAAGAGAACTTACACGATTTTTTAAAATTTTTAGAAAAATTTTTTTTTTAAAAAAAAAGTAATAAAAACGTGCAAAAATTAAATTTTTGAATTAGGTTTAAAAATGCTCAAAATAATAAAAATATAAAAATATTGTAAAGAATCTTTACTTTGCAGCCAAGAAATTTTAAAACCCAAAAACAAAAAACTCCCTAATTTTAAATTAAAAACAAAAAAAAGAAATATTATAATATTATGGGTTAAAATAAAAAATATTTGTTGGGCATAATTAAAATCATGTAAATAGGAAGGAAGGAGCTGGAACCCCAAAGATTGGTTAGATATTATACATACTTCCTTAAATTAAAAATGTTTTGAGTCTTTTTAGTCAATTTCTTTTTTGTCCAAAACAGAAAAACCATTTGTTTTTTAATGTTTATTGCATCGATAACGAAGTTACAAAACCCTAATTATTTCCAATTTTTTACCTTGAAATTTATAATAAAATTTCTATGCTTAAGAACAGGTATTTTTTTCCTAGGACACCCAAAAACAAAACGATTTAGGGTTTCCTAATTATCCCATTATGATTTTAAAAGTTTTTTAAATAAATTTCCAAAAACAGATAATTTAAAAAGCAAAATATCTTTCTGGCATGCAGACAAAAAATGTATTAAATATAATGGGAAAATCTTATTAAATTTAAAAAACACGTGGGGTGGAAAGGTCAGTTTAGGGTAAAAGTCAACTTGTTTAGAAAGGGGTCCGCTGTCCTCTGACTTGAAATTAAATGGGCGCAATTTTTTTTTAAATTTGGTTTTTTCAATTGAATTTTAAATTTGCCAAAAAGAAGACACTGGTAAGCAACCATCCCCCAATTTTCAATTCATCCGCTTTTTTATATTATATATGCTACCAACCTTACATATTTTTAAAAGTGACGGTTTTCTAAGATTTTTTTATATAGCAAATCAAATACATACAAGAAATAAATAATATAACAAAAGATAATCTTTTCCTATGGAGAATTTTTAGGAAATGAATGATTCCAAAGTCCTAAATGTCACTATTTATTAATGAAACTTGGTTCCTAATTAACTATACCATTATGCCCAAGAAACTAAACCTAAAGTAGTAAGTAGTAGTAAAGTATTTTATCATAATTGCTTATTCTTTCTGAAACTTTAGCACCATATCCGTTTGTAGTATAACCCTCTTTAATCACATGTTCTGATAGTGCGCAGAATAGTACACCACAGTCACTTTTATGTAATGTTATTTGACTGAAAAGATTCCGAAAAACTTAACCAGTGTAAGCACTATTGCTTGAATTGAATTCATTGGGAGTTAATAGAGGAATAAAAGTTTGTATAGTAAAATCGTCATTTTTAAAGTTGTAAATATATAAATATGGAAATTTATAATCAGGCAAAAAAACTTCTTTTTTAAAGGGGTAAAATGAGAGGCAAGGGTTTGAATGAAACTTCGTCAATTTTGGACTTAAAAGTATGAAAATTGGTTTGTCGGCTATTGATTATAATTAAACATAATCTGTTTTAATATTTGGGGTTGGTAATAAGATTTCTGATTATTGAGCAAATTAGAAAGAAATAGTATTTTTGGAACTTTATTTCCTAAGGGGTTAAAAGAGGAACTAAAAGTTTGTATAGGATATTTTTACTGACTTATTTATATAAGAAAATAATACCAAAGAAATACCAAAAAAAGTTAATCGCCCCGAGGTCGGCTAAGCCACGGGGGGGTGGGTTTTGAAGGGGGAAAAAGCAAGGAGGTGATGTCAGGGGATGCGACGGAGTGGGAAGGTTGGGAAATTCCCCAAAAAACGGAGAAAAAACATTCAAAATGGGTATTGTTCTTTGGGAAAAAGCTATTTGGGTTCATAAAAAGTGTTTCCATTGTGATGTTCTGGAAAGGTAATAGTGTAATTACCAGAAAGCTGTGACGTTAGGGTGTGAAATAACACTTTAGTGCTCAATTATTTTGTATACCGAGAAACTAGAATCTGTTTCTATTAAACAAAACCCGCTTTAATAAATACTTTTGTAGTAAATTATATTCTTCAACAGCTTTAAACAGAGCAGCACTCTCATGCATCCCTTTGAGAAATTTCCAAAGAAAATATATTCTATTGGAAAAACCCACCAAAAATTTTCCATTTTCCCAAAATTATTTTTTAAAAAATAATTGCTTCTTCAATAGCAAACCCAAAATAAAGTCATTCCCATTATCGTCATATTTGTATATGGTATAACCTTTTCCGCTTCGTCCCCGGATGCTTGGGTAAAAAGAAACACCACCAAATTTGTGCGAAAATTTTTGGGTTGTGGTTGTTATCTGGTCCTGTATTTTTTTACCCGGTTTGTACTGATCTATATGGAAAAGCATTAATATTTCTGCTGATTTTAAATTTAAAGTTAAAAGATTGTTTAAAAAGATGCAAACATGTTTTTACTTAAAATTATTTTAAAAAAATGTTTTTAAAAATGTTAAAAATCCTGGCTCCATTTAAAAAGTTTTTGTGTTAATTTAGTTTTTGCTTATTAAAAAGTTTAAAATAAACGTCTAAAAAACCGTTCAAATTTCAAATTTTTTTTTTTAGGACATTTATCCCAAAATACTAATTATGTGATTATATAAATAAAATAATTTAAAGTGTCTATGGAATTAAAATGTATATGTCGGCACTATAAGAACCGGTTTTTGCAAAACTAGGTGTTTGCAAACAGCCATGTTTTCGAAACAATTTTATACTTTTCCCAACGAGCCTGGCTAAGCCGTTTTGCTAAATGATTTAACTATAGCTAAGCGGATTGAAAAACCCATGTCATTTTGTTAAAAAATGCATATTCAGATTTCACAAAACTTTAAAACCCCCTTACGTTTTTTTTTTTTTTTTCTAACTAAAAAATGTATGCATTATTTGTTATTGTACAAATTAACCAAGAAATTTGTTTTTTTTTTTATTACCTTTCTTAAAGTAAAAAGAAGGAAAAAACCACAGATGACCCTACTTTTAAGGACAATATCAAGGACGATTATTAGGAAAACTTTTATATGATTTAAAAATCCCGTAAATTTTAAAGAAAAATGGACTCAGACTCAGGATCAATTTAAATAGAGGTAGGAAAACCATTTTTTAAGAGTGCATTTAATTTCCCATTTATTTTTAAACAATATATTTTTGGGGGAAGTTTTTGGTTTTTTAGAAAATAATAGTTTAAAAAATAATCCCGAGATTTGTTTATTTTAACTTAAATCTTAAGAAAGACAAATTATTTAAAATGACTAAATGTAATGTTTTTTCATTCTCAAAAGGAATTTAATTTCTATTTAATCCGCCTAGCTCTGGGTTTGTCATTTCAAAACGCCTGAGAAAGCCAGGGTTGGGGTTTCAGAAATGTATTAAATTGTTAAAACGCCCAATTTTTTCAAAACCCTAGTCTTTTGGTAAAAACCGAATTATTTAATACGCCCGAAAATATAAACTATAAAATGATGTATAATAATAGTTTTTAAAGGGAAAAACAAAAAGTTGGATTTTCCCCAAAAAAGGTTTTTAAAAAATAGTTGTTTGTTTAATTTAAATTTTTTAAATTTTTTTTTCAAGTAGTTTCAGGTCCTGATACAATTTATTAAAACATTACCACTCAAACCAGACTTCTTAAGAACGTATATAATTTTAAAAAATATTTTTAGCTGGTTGTGGTTATGATTGTGGTACCAAATTTGGTTGACTTATTTTGTAAAATTTTTAATGCACTTTTTTCATGAAGCAGCTAAATACAAAATACGGTAAGCGTGGGCAAAATTTTAAATATTTTATTTTTTAAATGTTATTTAAAAATTAAAAAAAAACGAAAAATAGGTAAACCTAACATATCTTTAAACATGTGAAGATCCTTAATTTTTTTTTTTAAACTAAGTATAGGTAAGCGAAAATGGGGTTGACCAAAATTTTTTTAATTGTTGTTACTTAGACTTTTATTTTTTTTTAGACCAGCGGTAAGTTTAAAAAAGGTAAAAAAAAAATAGGATAAAACCTAATCAAAAGGAAAAGAATATAAATAAAAATTTGGAAAAAAAATTTAGGGGATCTGAGGTCGGAAAATAGAAGGGGAGTTTTAAGGGGAAAAAGCTGTTTTATATAACCCCAAAAATGTATGTGCAAAATACAAACTAATTAAACAAGTTTGATTTTTTTTTTTATTAAAGAAAATACGAAAATTTTGGGGATAACTTTTTCTTTTATGTTCCAAAAAATTTGTTTTTTTATTTAAAAAATTTATTTTTATATCTTATTTGGGGTTTAATATCGAAAAAGCAAACCCCAATTCTTTCTTTTCAAAATATCTGCCTTTTAATAAAAAATTTGGTGTACTTTTTGGGTTTTTTTAAATCTTACTTTCTGGGGGTGTAAAAATGTGAATACTAAGGTAAATGTTCTGGAAAAAGAAAAAATAAACAAAAAACCTGAATCCAAAATGGTTTTTAACTGTACAATTTTTGGTTTTTTATCAAAAACTTAAATTTAAATTTAAAACGTAAGATTTTATGTTAAATTAATAAAAAAAAAATTGCAAACCCAAAAAATTCTACTCAAATTAACAAAACAAAAGTATTTGGGGGATTAAAAAAAACGGATTTAATTTTTTTTCTTTTTTTTCATTTTCTGATAGCATTTACCATAGTAAAAGAACTTTTACGTCATCAGAAAGTAGGAATTTAAAAGAAAAAAAGCCCAAATGAATTTATTAGAAAAGAAAAATTATAAGAGAATTTTTTGATTGAAAATTTGGGGCTTTTTCCATTTTAAGTCAAAATAAGATGAAAAAAAAATATTTTAAACCAAAAATTATAGTGTGTTGGAACATAAAAAGTTGTTTTGCCAAATTTCGAATTTGTTTTTGTAAAAAATAAAAAATTTAAAAAGCCAAATACTTGGTTATTTAAAATTTTTACATATATTTTGAGGTTAGGGAAAAAAGTGTAAATATTAAAGTTGTAGATCTTAATTACCAAAGCTTTCCCGGTTCACCTTTTTTCCATAGGACAGAAGTTTGTCTCAAACAAGATAAACCGTTTTACCTTAACCCACCCTTTTTTCCTTCCCTTGATCCCCCAAAATTTTTTTAAATGTTTTTTTTTTTTCCCAAAAGTGGGTTTGTTTTACTGGTATTTTTTTTTAAAAATTATCAAACCTTCTATTTTTTAACTTATAAAATATTTATGGTTTGCATCGTTTACAATATATTCTTTACATTGCTGCTTTTTGGTGACGAAAAAGTTCCAAAAGAATTAGTTGTAAGAAATCGCATTTTTAGCAAATACTGTATATCCCAGGTGTCTTAAGAGTATAATAAGTATTATAAATTACAGCACATAATAGATGAGTTTTATAATTGTGTTAAAATAAACTGGGTCTTAAATTCCGAGAAAAACAAAAATATTTTAGAAAACGTGGGTTTTATTTTAAAATATTTTTTTGATAGAAAGCAGTGAAAATATAAAAAATTTTTAATATTTTGTTAACCCTTTAATTATTCAAAAAATAAAAGGAATTTTTAAACTTCCAAAAACAGGAAAATTTTTTGGTGTGAAGTTTTTACTGAGTTTTATTATTAGATTTAGTTTAACAAAAAGAAAATGTTAAAGTCAGAACTGCTACAAAAATATTAATATCTTAACTTTATTTTTTTCCCTCAAAATATTTACTTTTTTTAGTTCTGATTAAAGTTCTAAAAAAACCCAAAATTTTTAATTTCAGTTTTTTAAATTTCCGTTTTAAAAAGAAATGAAAAAATAAAAATAATTTTTTTTAAAAAGGGAAATTAATAATACCCTTTTTATTGTTTTATTCATTTGCTCTTTGGGTTTATAAAAAACTAAACAAAAAAAAAAAGGAATTTTATTATAACAAAAGAAAAATCTTGTTTAACTTTTAAATTTTTTACTTTTCAAGATTTTTTTGTTGTTTTTAAAAGGAAAAAGTTTTTTTGTACAGTTTAGTTGGGGTTTCTCTCAAAATGCTTTTTAATTAGTTTATGTAAATACACCGTAAAAAAAGTTTTTATTCAGCTTTTTGTTTTAATATACTACGACCTTTTTTTTTAATTTAAAACATCTTGTAAAAATTTTTTTTTTTAATGGTAATCTTTGTTCAAAAAAAATGTTAAAAATCTTTACAATATTTTTAAAGTTATTTATTTTTGAACTATTTTAAAGGGGAAAAACAGGACAACACTTTTTTTGATAATTTAAAAAAAAAAACGTCAAATTGCTTTGTTCAAAGGGTGGGAAAAAAAGGGAAATAAATTTATCCTGTAAAAAATAGATTAGTTAAAAAAAGCAAAAAGGTTTTTAACCGAAAATTAATTGTTATTCATTTAAAATAAGATTAAATTAAAAAAATTTTTGAATTTGTAAATAACAATATTGGGTAACTTTTTTTTAAAAAATGCATTCCCTTGGAAATTTTGGTTTGAACATTTCAGTTTTGGGGTACCATCAATAACATAACACTAACACGGTTTTCAAGAACCAACCGGTAAATAATTACTAACCGAAACTGTATATCAATTAAATAAAGACAATGGAAGTCTAAGATTTTAGTGTTATTTTAAACCATAACCTTCAATTTTCAAAGAAACATACAATCAATAGCTTTTCCCTTTTATGGGGGACCAATGTTTTCCACAAAATTTAAAAAAAAAAATTTTTTTTTTAGGATTTGTAAAACACTTTATAAGAATATTGTATATGAAGAATGTGTGAGAATCCATGATGTGTATTTCTGACATTTATGTTTGGGGCACACAAAAAAGACGAAGATTTGCCTTTGTGACTTTGTTATGTACGACGCGAAGTCAGTATGTGACCATTTGAAAACCCATTTTCGCATTTTATTAAGAAAATTTTTTTTTAAGTAATCGAGTTAGGAGAAAAGTACCTAATAAATTAAAGTAATCTAATGGAGTCTCTTTTTCTTTAAAACTAAAAGTTTTAAATTTTTTAAAAGATTACTTAATTATTTATCCAAAAAATTAGTGACTTCAATTTTTCCAAAATTTATTTTTAGACCAATTGTGTTTTAAAAATTATATTTTTTAAAATCTTGTATAAGATGTTTATTATTATATATATATATATATATATATATATATATATATATATATATATATATAATAATATATATATATATATATATATATATATATATATATATATTAATATAAAAAATATAATATTATTATTATTATAATATATATAATATTTTTATATTAATAATAAATATAATATTTTTATATAATTATAAAATATAATAATATAATATATATAATTTTATATTTTAATAAATTTTATATAATAATATAATATATATATATATAATATAATATATATATATATATTTTTCTCTTTTTTAAATTTTGCTTTTTTTTTTATATAATTCTAGAGAAAAACCCCCAATTTAATTTAGCCCTTTTTTTGGTTTTGATGTTTTTATTTTTATTAAACAAATAAAAAAATTTTTGGGGAATTTATTGTTTTAGGCTGTGGCAAAATTCCGCAATGTTTAAATTCCGATGTTAACACTAGAAAACTTTTTTATGCTTGCATAAATTAAAATATTAAGATTATTTATTTTTTTTATTCTAACGAGTATAATCACAGCCCATTCATAAAGGTAAAAGGAAATCTGGAACATGCCTTGAGAAAAAGGAAGATTTTGCAAGATTTATTTTGAATACCGTTTTCGTTGTGTTATTGTAAAAAAATCAATTTTTTGAAAGAAAATATTGTTAAGATAAAGACAAACCTGTAAAAGGGGTCACGGGAAAAATTTTGAGTGACGACTTTTTTTTCCGAAACATTGCGTAAAAACAAGAATAGGGGGGGGAATTGGGTGAAAAGTACTTAAAGTAAATGGGGCAAATGAACTTGACATTTTGGTGGTGTTTTTAAAAAAAATTTAAATTGAAAGTGTTTTTTAAAAATTTTCGGGGGTTTTAATTTTGAAGGTATTTTTTTAGTTTTTTTTAAAAACAGTAACAAATATTAGCTTGGGGAAATTTTACCGAAATTAGGTATAATTTTGGGGAATTTTGTTTTTCGTTTTGATTTTTTTTTATTGCTTGCATAGGTACTTGGGCCTGTTATTGATACTATTTAGTTATTTATTATTATTATTTTCCCAAGTCCTTGTTTTGCCGGGGGAAAAACCAAAAAAATTTTCCTTGATGCAGGAGAACCACCCTTTTGTTTTCATTTCCCAAAAAAAAAACCTTAAAGCCCATTGGCTTGGAATTTCCCCAGACAGCTGGTCCCCCCCAAAAATATTCTGTGGTTTGCGAAAACTTTTAAAAAAAGTGACATTATTAGAGAGGATGTTTCGCTTGCCAGATGGGTCAATAAAAAATCCACCAAAATTAGACTAAAGTTAAATGCAGCCCCTAGTTTTTCCAATTTTTCCAAAATTTTATTTAAAACACCCCCTTTTCCAAAAAGTCCTTTTGAAAGTTGGGGAAAATTTAAAAAACAATAATGGCGCCTTACAAACGCCTATTCTCCGCCATAGCCTTGTTTTACTGGAAATTTTGACTATTTTTTTCAAAATTTGATTTTGTAATTTTCCAAAAAATTTACTACTGAAAAGTTAGAAAAAAAATTTGGGGAAATAAAACCTCGGAGGTTGTAATTAAAAAGTTAGCTTTTATGATATTTTAAATGCTGAGAAAAAAAATTGACTAAACATATATTTAGAAGGGCTGATGGTAATTTTTTTTTTGAGATTAAAAAAGGGGGGCAGCTGTATCCAGGAAAATGATCTTTTTTGGACAATACCTCAAAATAATTACACGAAAAATTTTTGTTTTTACTTGAAACTGAAACCAAATGAAATGAAATTGACAAACCAAATTTTAAGGGTTTGCTGCCCACAAAAAATTTAAAAAATAATAATTGTAAATTGGTTTTTTTGTTAAAGTAAGGGAAAAAATTGACGACGAAACGATTGTCTAAATGGCGGTTTAAAAAGGCCTACAGAAATTGTTAAAGACGTTTGTTCCCCTTTCGGGTTTTTTAAAAAAATTTTAATGACCCTGATACTGAGAGGATTCCAAAAAGGAAAATCAAAAAGCATCCGTGTGATCTAACTAATTTAAGCACAGACAACAGAAGGCTTTAATGATTTATGTCGCAATGATTTGTGGTAACGAGAACAAAAAAAAGTTCATTTGATGTGCCGATATTTTCAAACATTCTTTTAAAAATTTGTTAAAAAAAAAAAACAAAAGCCAAGAAAACGGAAAAAAGGCTGAGTCAAAAAACAAAAAAAAAAACAGAAAATTTTAAAAAATAAATAAACAAAAAAAACTAAGTACAATTACTAACTAAATGTTAAATTACACTTGTTTCCTTTTAAAAAACATCATGCTTATGCCTTACCATGCACATAAAAATTAATTTTTTTAGAGTTTAAATATTATATAAAAATATGATTTTTTCAATTATTATACTGATTTTTATTTTAATGGAAAATCAATACTATTTACGCGATCTTTGAATTAGTTAAAAAAATTTAAAAATATGCGCCTGATACC
>JAHBCN010023688.1:0-12463 GCA_019359885.1 Listronotus oregonensis | reverse complement strand
TCAATGGGCCATGCATTGGGCTTCCATACATTTAAAATCCTTGGTAAAAAATTTAAAAAAAAATGTATTGCTACCTCCCGTACTATAATTTAATGACACAGGTTCCTTTAACAATACATATGAAACTTATTCTGGTAACCATTAATCATCAAAACTAAGGTGTCACCACTATTAATGGCAGTTGTAAAAACATAAAAAATATAATTTATTAATTTAAGGATAATTAGAATTAATTATCGTAGTTACCAATTAATATTTAAAATAATTTATTGAACTTGACAAATTAATATTTTAATGCGTACGACAAAACAAATTATTTAACCATCGTTGCTAGGCGATTATAGATTACTTGGATTTTGCCCGCGGCTTTGCCCACGTGGACTACACAATTTTGGCTGTTTTGGTTTTTTCCCGTTCTCGCGGATTATTGCTCTTCCCTCCCCTCCTACTCCATCACGTCACATCACATTACGCTCCCCGCGCTTCGTCTTCCGTCACACTAGGTGTAGCGCGCGTCGTGCCATTGAGCAATTTTTATTTAATCGTATTTCATTGTTATTATATAATATGAATGCGGTTCCATACAAACTTTCACACTCCCTTTCCTATTCTACCCATTACGGGGAAGTTTTCTAAAATCCTTTCTTAGCTGATGGCTCCTATTTTTCCACTCCCATATGAACAACTTAAAAAAAAACGATTTTTTTATAAAACTTTCATCCCCATGTTTAACCCCCAAGGGATGTAATTTTAAAATTTTTAAAACAGATTATTTTTAATCGTTATCAATAGTCTACATACCAATTTTCATACTTCTAAATCTAGAAATGACAAAGTTCGATCTAAACTTTTACCCTCCATTCTGAGGTCTCTTATTTGTCTGCGTAATCAGAAACATAATTACCAACTGCCATATTTACAACTTAAAAAATGACAATTTTTCTGCATAAACTTTGCCCCCCCCCAAGGGGTGTAATTTCAAAAATGTTAAAACAGATAATTTTAAATCGTAATTAATAACCTACATAACAATTTTTATATTCCTGAATCCAGAAATGACGAAATTCCAAGCTAACTTATACCTCCCATTCCCATTCTACGCTTTTAGGGAGAGAAAAGTTTCCTAAAATCCTATCTTAGCTAAAGTCTCCTATTTTTTTGGGTTATTAGAAGTCTAAATACCAACTCCCACAATTACAACTTCAAAAATTACAATTATTTTTCTGTTCATATAATTTTTATCCCCATTTTAACCTCTCCAACAGAATTAGTCTAAAAATATTAAAACAAATCATTTTTAATCATAATCCAACGCCTAAATACCAATTTTCATACTTCTTAGTCTAGAAATGATAAAGTTCGATACAAACTTTCACTCCACACCCCATTCTTCCATTTTAGGGGGTGAGTTTCCTAAAATTCTTTCCTATCCTATGTTCATCAGGGATAATGTAGGATTGTAATGGTAAACAGTCCAGTAAATGAAGGGACAAAGCTGTAAATAAATCTGTACAGTTTCCCCTGGTGGGGAATTGGCAATTCTTAGGTCTTCGAGGATGCTTTTGAGCGAAAAAAAGTTTATCAACATTAACAGGTAGGAAAGGGCTAAAAATGGCTCCTCAGGGCCCGAAAAAGGTTTCCCGCTAATATCTGTCAAAATATGAGAATTGGAGAATTTTTTTTAAAACAAAAAATGAAGATTGCCTTGTAGTTTACAAAAATTGTTCTTAAAATTTTTTTTGAAAAATCGATAGTTTTGGAGATAACGGGACCCAAAAGTCCCCTCATTTCAGCTGCCGATCTACCGCTAGAATGCCGCTATCTTCATGGATTCACCTATAAGCGGGTGGACGAATTGTTTCATTAGTTGGGCAATAATGTACATTTTTTAATCATTCAAAGTTCATCCGAATGGGAAAACCCGTACCTATCATTTTATATGAGTTTGGGTCCATTCTAATTTTTCTAGAATATTAAAAAAGCGGTCAAAGTTTTGTTTCACAATTTTTGAAAAAATGGTTTGCTATTAACATTTCAAATTATAATGGGAGGCAAGTGTTCAATGATCCCAGAAAATTTTCTTCACCATCTTTTTTGCGTTTTGATAAAAAATTGTTTTGCCCATCTGCATTTTTTAGCCGTTTAGCCACATCTATCCAGTGTGAAATGTTATGGATTTTTCGACGGCCGTTTTTGCGAAAAATATTGGTGTTGCGAAAAAATAATAAGGGCCATTTTTGTAGATTTCGAGGTGATCTTCATTTTTTGTCTAACCAAAAATTCTCTATTTGCATATTTTGGCAGATATTCGCGGGAAACTCATTTTTGGGACTTTGGGCCATTTTCAGCCGGTTTCCACGTCGGAATGATAAATTTTCTCACTCGAAAGCATCCGCGAAGACCTAAAAATTGCGCCACAAATGAAAACTGTACAGATTTACTTACAGCTTTGGGTACTTTCAGGTTTTCAGGTACTTGACTAAAAATAATTTTTTGAATCGGACCAGTAGTTTCGGAGCCTATTCAATGCAAACAAACAAACAATCAAATCTTTTCTCTTTATAATATTAGTATAGAAGACCATAGATCTCTTTTGGTGGGATGTACGAGTTGGAAGGCATGTTTTTGCTCAAAATCCTTTAAAAAATGTACGTTACAAGAATTAAGCTTGCTTCATCTCAGAAAGGTCTGAAACATTAGTTAAAAAATGTGAATTAATTCAAAAATGCATATTTATTTTTACTTTTATCGCTAATAACTTTTTCCAGATACATGATTAGTTAGATATTGCAAAATGTATTACGTTTGTTGCAAAATAGCAGTAAACAAAATAAAAGCTAACAAACGTAGTTCTTGCATGCTTTTTTTAAACACTTTGGATTTTCTTGAGGACTCCCATATTCGACCAGCAAAAACTTTAGCTATGGAGAAATACCATGCAAAATTTCGTTAAAATCGGTTCAATTGTTTCTGTATAGTAATTTTGCATCCAATTTCGTTTGAAAAAATGGAAAATTTTGCAAAATGGGTAAAATTTAAATATGATTTTTTTTTCAAATTTTTACATTTAAATGTATTCGAAAACAACCTGTGCCATCTGTCAAAACATGATAAATAGATGAAAACCCCGGTTTTGGCCCCAGCGAATTTGTTTACAGTAATTGTTTAAACAATAAAAACTGTAAAAAAGGTAATTTTTCGCGTATAATTTTAGTAGGTGGTAGAGGAGCTTTCCTCGCCTGAGGCGGTACCACCCCACTTGCCCTATAAAGGACTCGTGAAGTCTTAGTACGTTTCGAGTTCTGGGCGGTGAGTCAGTTTTCCTCCTTCCTCCTCTTTCTTTCTCTTTTAGTTTTCCTTCTTCCTCTTCTTTCTTTTTCTTTTCCTTTCTCTTTTTTTTCCACCCTACTAAAATTTGGAAATAATGATGATGGCACACCCGAACGTAAAGTTATCCGGAGGTAAAATACCCTCCATTCGGTTCTCCGGGAGAGGAGTACATTTGGGGGCCACCATCGAAAAGTCTGATATCGTTCACAAATATGTGGGTTAATCTAACGTGAACTCTGTTCACCATTATCTTCAATCCTCTAAACCCCACGTACTATTTCTTACCGAAACCCAAATAAGTCCCAAAACAGCAACCAACCACCTCCTTTTCCCAGGTTATGAACTCATTTCATCTTTTCGACCCCATGGCGGCGTTTGTGCTTACGTTCGCAACGACCTGGCTTGTGTTAGGGTTTCTAACCTCGAATCGGGTAGGCCTGATATTCTTTGGCTTAAACTTACTTTCAGATCTACTAAATTCATCTGCTGTATATACCGGTCCCCGTCTGACAATTCCTACAACGAGTTCTTTGATTTCCTTTCAATAAAGATCGACAATATTATTTCCCAGTTTCCATTGGCCGAAGTAATCGTCCTCGGGGATTTTAATGTTCATAATAAGGATTGGCTAGGCTCCACAAAAACTGATACACAAGGCAGAGCAGCAGAAAATTTCGCAATCAACAACTCGCTCACCAATCTAATTATGGAACCTACCTACTTTCCTAGGGTTCCCACCCATAATTCTAACCCCTAGACTCTTCTTACTCTCCACCCCCGAACTCTATCAAGCATCAGTAACTGCTCCCCTTGGTCGCTCTGACCATGGTTTGGTCACCGTATCATAATCCACTTATTTTGAGGCAACTGAAAGCATCGCCACCACCGTCTGGCACTACATGTCGGCCGACTGGGATGGTCTAAGAGATTTCTTGCCATACCCTTGGAATCTCCTGCTTTCTACTTACGATCCTTCAGAAAATATTTAAAAAATTACTGAAACAATTCAACTTCAGGATTGAGACCTATATTCCCCACACTAAAAAGAACCCCATAACTTCAAATCACAAACCGTGGTTTTCTAAATCCGTGACAAAGCCAGACTTTAAAACTTTAAGCCCACAAAATTTCTTCAAAACCCCAGTCCCGAAAATCGACAGGCTAGCATCGAAGCAAGAATCAGTATAATCAGACCATCTTAGAAGCTAAAGGACCTGTTTTAACAATCGAATAAAAGATAAAGTTTCTTTGCTCAAATGGCAGTGTTTTTCCTTTGCCAAAAATATTAGTCAGAACTTTTGCACAAATTTTTCCTCTCATTAATATTCCTCTTCCAACAGTTGTCCCTGTTTCTCATAAAATGTCCGATATAATTTTTAAATCAAACAGATCAAGCGTATTCTTTCTTCCTCTCTTAATACTAAATATCGTCTGAGCTGGATGGCATACCAGCAATCGTCTTAAAAATGTGCTCCCGAGCTTGCACCCATCTTAACTCGCCTCTTTCGAATCTTTACGACACGGGCATTTTCCCGAGAGCGGAAAGCTGCACGTTGTGCAACCTGTCCCAATAAAAGGATCCAAAAATCTTCCTTCTAACTATAGACTTTTATCTCTTCTTTCAGTTGTTTGCAAAGTAATGGAAAAAGTCATTAATTCCCAAATCTTAAAGTACTCTGGAAACATAGATCTTACATGATAGACAATATGGATTCCGTCACAGTAGATCCACAGCTGATCTTCTTTCCTTTGTCTCAACAACTCGAACAAGTCCCTTGAGTTTCTGTGAATCCCAGATCGTTGCTCTTGACATATCCAAAGCTTCTCGATCAGGTCTGGCATGATGGGCTTAACAAACTTCCTTCTTACGGTCTTCCACCTAAGTTTTGCTCTTGGCTTTCTTGGCTCAAAAACTATTAGAGATATCGCGAGGGTGTCAATGGGACTATTTTAGAGAATTAAAAAACCTACAAAATGGTTTTTTATAGAGCTTTTTCCGAGCAAAAAATATATTTCCGTTCGGTTTAAAGATTTAGGAGTAATTTTTCGAACTGATAACTAATATTATGTAGTTTAACTACGCAAAAAATGGTTTCTGTCGGATTTAAATTTTCGATTTAGGGCTCATCAAAAATGTAAGGGCTTTTTGCGAAGCTCAACGTTTTAAGGCGAATCAGTATATTTTGAGACCAAAATCTTTATCTCCATATTTTGAATTTTTAGCTCAGGGGTAGGAAATTGGTGAAAAAAATCTCTGAAAGTCGTGCAAAACGCGAAAAACGACGAGCGAAGCAGAGTAGAGTAGCGGTAGTGGGGGAGCGAGGCAACGAAGGCGAAATGCATATTAGTCCAGGTAAATCTGTTATTTTTGGAAGGTCATAAATCAAGATAAAACCTTTTGCATTTTCTTAAGAAACAAATCAACTACAAACTGTCGGAAAGAAATAGTGGATCCTACGAAAAGGGGTTTTTTACCTTTTACCCCACAAGCATAAAATTATTTTATAAAAACATTTCTTTAATAAGTTTTTTGGGCCACTGAATTCAAATTTAATATTAGAAATTATACTTGAGGGCTTGGATGGTTAAATTAATTCTTTTTTACCCTCTGCACTCTCAAAACTTTTATTTCGCTAAAAAAAGTTTTTTTCTCCATTTTTAATGGTACAAATAGATTTATTGAATTCGAATATGATTTTAGAAATTACATTAAAAAAAGGGCTAAATTTCGCTTAGGTTTTCCTTATTTTTAATGGTACATATAGGTTTTTGGGCCACTGAATTCGAATATGATATTAGAAATTTGAGGGCTTAAAAAGGCTAAATTCATCTTTTTTACTCCCTACACTCCTCAAACATAGATTTCGCAATTTTTTTTACCATTAAAACCTATTTGTAACAATAAAAACGGAAAAAAAACTTTTTTTAGCAAAATGTATAATTTAGGGGTGCCTGTTTTAGCCTTTCTAAGCCCTTAAGTATAATCTCTAATGTCATATTCGAATTTAGTGGCCCAAAAAATCTATAAAAAAAACGTTTTTTGGAATAGTTTTATGTTTGTGGGGTAAAAAGGTAACAAATGGGTTAAGAAAAACCTTTTCGTAGGATCCACTATTTCTTTCCAAAAGTTTGTAGTTGATCTGTTTCTAAAGAAAATGCAAAATGTTTTATCTTAATTCATGACCTTCCAAAATCATTTAATGGTAAGTTACAGATTTACCCGGACTAATATGCATTTCTCCTTTGTTGCCTCGCTCCCCCACTACCGCTTCTCTACTCTGCTTTGCTCGTCGTTTTTCGCGTTTCACACGACTTTCAGATACTTTTTTCACCAATTTCCCACCCCCTGAGCGAAAAATTCAAAATATGGAGAGAAAGATCTTTACTTTTATATGCCGTTTTCAGAATTAAAATATAATGATCCGCCTTAAAACGATGAGTCTCGCAAAAAAAGCCCTTAAATTTTTGATGAGCCCTAAATCAAAAACTGTAAATCCGACAGAAACCATTCTTTGCGTTGTTAAACTACATAATATTAGCTATTATTTTTCGAAAAATTACTCCTAAATCTTTAAACCGAATGGAGATATATTTTTTTTAAAAAAGGTCAATTTTTGGAGTTTTCCCGAATTTTTCCGTAGGGTAATGCTCAGAAAAAGCTCTGTAAAAACCATTTTGTAGGTTTTTTAATTCTCTAAAATAGTCCCATTGACACCCTCGCGATATCTCGTAATAGTTTTTAAGTTATACGCGAAAAAACAAAAAATTACCTTTTTTTACAGTTTTTATTGTTTAGACAATTACTAAAAACAAATTCGCTGGGGCCAAAACCGGGGCTTTCATCTATTTATCATGTTTGCCAGATGGCACAGGTTGTTTCCGGCTAAATTTAAGTGTGCAAAAAATCTCTATTGATTCGCCTATAAAGAAAACTAAATAAAACCTTGTCCTTAATCATTCTACACCAAATATTTACTTAGACGAATATCCTAAATTTTGTTAAGGACACTTTTATGGTAATCTAATTTAAATTAAATAAGAAACGTATCTATAGGTTTGCATTTATAGAGTAGCAGTACTGAGCTTTTATCCTTACTTTTAATTTTTTATTAAACATATAAATGATTAAACTCAATCAACTGACTAATGTGATGATATTTTACACTATAATTTAGCTATGACATCTAGATATAATTAAAAAAAATATCTAAAAATATAATTATACATTAATTATCGCATCAAAATAAATGAACTTCTGTTTAAATTTATGAGACATAAATAACATCTAATTTAAAATTACAGTTAACTATAAAACTCGATTAATAAGTTATGGTTCTATACCTATTGGCATAAGTTATTAATTTTTTTAAAATATCTTTGGTAATTGTTGATGACTCCGATGCTTCTGACTGTCCACCATCGAAAAGTATAATATTATTTAAAAAGTTCTGTGGGCTCAACTGCAATCTGGACTCCCTTTACCAATGTATTTAATTATTTTAACCATATATACTAAATCTAATCGTCCCATCTCCTTTTCCCAGGTTACAAATCTATTTTATTATTTTAACCCCAATGCTTATGTGATAACGGTTGTAATGATCTGGCTTATGAAAGCGTTTTAAAGCTTCAATCGGGAAGATCCGACACCCTTTGGCTTAAAATAAATTCATTCTACTGTTTTAAGCTATCCGCATATAACAATTCCCACATTGTGTTATTTGACCTTTTTTCAATAAAATTAAAAATATCATTTTCCAGTTTCCCCTGACTAAAGAAAGGCGTTCGACAAGGATGTGTCCTGTCTCAACTATTGTTCAATCTATATTCTGACAAAGTCTTTAAACAGAGGATTTATATAAAAAAGAATTCTGGGTCAAAATCAACGGCGAGCTGATTAACACCATCCTCTATGCTGACGATACGGCTATTTTATGTAATGATCTTCAGGGTCTCCAAAATCTCGTAAATTCTGTTATTGCAGTGGTACAGGAAATGGGACTGAATATAAATGCTGCTATGACAAAGTTTATGGTCTTTAGCCGTCAGCCATTCCTCAACGCATCACTACAGATAAATGGACAGAATGTTGAGAGAGTATCCAATTTTAAATACCTCGGATGCTACATCACCGAGCAACTCGACTCGAATAGGGAAATTAGATGCAGGATTGGATCAGCCCGTACAACTTTCCAGAAGATGAGATCACTGTTTTGTAATGACAGCCTGAACCTAAAGCTGACACAAAGAATGATTAAATGCTACTTTTGGTCTGTTCTGTTGTACGGAGCTGAAGTCTGGACACTGAAAGCTACCACAATCAACCGTCTAGAAGCATTTGAAATGTGGTTACATAGACGAATGCTAAGAGTACCATGGGTGGCTTTGCAAAGAAATGAAGCAGTCTTAGCCAGGGCAAATACAGTTCGTGAACTTTTGACAACAGTTAAATGCCGAAAACTGGCATACCTTGGCCATGGTCTCAGAGGAAATCGCTACCGGATACTACAGCTTATAATGAAGGAAAAAGAGAAGGCCGCAGGGGCGTAGGAAGAAAACAAATCTCCTGGTTAAAGAACATTCGGGAATGGACAGGCATACATAGCGTCGAACAATTGTTTAGAGTGGCCGAAGACAGGGATCAGCTCTCCATCGTGATTGCCAACGTCAGGGGTTCCTGACGGGCACAATGAGAACGAGAAAGAAATTGTTTTTGGTTTTTTAATATTTATAATAAGAATGTGCTACAAAAGCTGACCCTTAAAGTAGACCTGAAAACCTTTGCAGTCAGTTACTTGCTCACCAATATTATCATAAAACCTATCTACTTCCCTATGGATTTCAGTCATTATTCAAATCTATTAAATATTTTTCTACCTTGCTACTATAAACTTCACCAACATCAGTAAATGCACCCCTTTTTCGCTTAGACCAGCTATTCTCAACCGCTGATCCGGCGGACTACCAGTGGTCCGCGGAGAAATTTTACTAGTCCGCGGACAATTTCGTCTATCCGCGAACAAAATTTACTAAAAAAAATAATAACTAAATTTTAATTTATAAAGTTACGAAATTTAAATATCTTAAACTAATTTGAATTCTATGTAATTAAAAATTAGTAATTATTATTATAAAAAACAAATTATATTTTTTGTAAATGCTTTTGATTTACTTTTTTAATAATCGTAAAAGTAATATTTTTGTTGTGTTTCTATGTTCAAAAGTTTGTGATTGTGATTTTTGTTAAAGCTTTATATACCTAATTTTTATATGTATAAAAAATTTCATATTTTTACATTTAAATATTATTGTAAGTAAAGGATAATAAGAATGTTACGATTAACTTCTCTAGTAGTTCTTTAATACCTAGTAAAATTTTTTGGTAAAAAAATCACTGGTCCGCGAATTTTTTTTTACAAATTTAACTGGTCCGCGGGCCAAAAAGGGTTAAGAAACGCTGGCTTAGACCATGACTTGATTGCTTTGCACATTCTGAGGTACTTGAATGCATGCCGCTAAGCACCATCTGACCCTACAACTCAGCTGACTGGGATAGGTTAGGTTAGGTTAGGGTTAAAGTGGGGTGGACTTTTTACGCCCTCCACTGCGACCGCTGGTCTATTGTAGCTCACACCCATTTATATTTCTCTTAACAGGATCACACTTCTAATAAATCCGATATTAAATTGGAAGAGATTTTTACATCTCCCTTACTCGTGTCGCTACCGGACACGAGCACAATGTGTGTTCTGTGTCCCTGTCCCCTGGAAAGTATGACGAGCAGACGATTAGATCCGTCATGCCCTCCTCTCCCGGTATAATGACGTGGGTAGCTACCTACCTTTTGAGACCTATCTCCGGCCTTTCCCTATAACAAAAATCGTTCTATTCATTTTCTGTTTAAAGCCAGCTGACTGGGATAATCTTAGGCAATAAAATTTCCTGGACTGTCTTAAAACTAGAATTTACACCCGTGTTGTTTTTTTACTGTGTATAGATCACGATTGATCTATAATGTTTTAACATGTTTCAAACAATAGATACAACACGTTTTATATGTTATAACATCATAATCACTATTTTTAGTAAAACGAGGTATCAGTAACAGAAACTAAAGGTTAAAAACTTATCCAAAATATTTACACAGGAATTTGCAATATAATTAAAAAAAATACACATGTAAGTTGTACACATGCATTTTTTTAACTAAGCAAATCTATACTGTATTGAAAACTTTATTCTAGTCCTAAAAATACTTATAAAATAATATATCTATTTATTTTAGTGGAAAGAGTCACTACTGGGGCGGTAGTGGCGATCTCCTGTTCAGTCTCAATTTGGTTTGGTATACCGATGGATCCAAACTGACAATGGAAACCGGAAATCATGTATGACCCCAGGTTTAATGCTTATGCTTCCCTGGGAAATATGCACTATTTTCAGGCGGAAATATATGCATGAACTTTGTCTGCGAAGAACGAGGAGGAGATATAAGGGCAGGGACATTACTATCTTCTCTGATAGTCAAGCCCATAAAAGCTTTGGCATCCCCCAAGTCAACTCAAGGTTGGTTTGGAACTGTCTGCAATGCCTCCTAAACGCTAACCACAACAAAGTTACACTTCCTGGGTGCCAGGACACAGGGAATACAGGGCAATGAAAATGCAGACTCCCCGGCCAGGCGAGTCCCAGCAATGTTTGTGGGTCCTGAACCTGTTTTTTGGGAAAACCAAAAGCCTCGGTTCGTGGCTACATGACTCGTGGATTCAAACACAACATCAGTCATACTGGAACCACATTCTAGGCAAAATCACAGTAAATCAATGTTGGACTCACCATCAAAACATTGACAAGTGAACTACTAAAACTAAATAGGAATCAGATTTGAATAGTGACAGGATTAATAACCGGACACTGCACCCCCAAGAAAGCATATGCACACTATGGGCATCTATAAAAAGAACCCATTTGCAGACTATGTGACGAAGAGGAAGAGACAGCCTCTTACATCATATATGAGTGCCCTGCACTTACATACTGGAGAACAAATCAAAACCTCATGGTGGACACTAACCACCAGGAGGCTGGAGACCAGAAAAGAACAGTAAAAGGGCTCTACACCTGTCTAAGGTGTCAAACCTTTAACTGAAACAAATACACAAGAGATACAACAAGCCCTGTAGGCTGCAGTGTCGAGGCGGACAAAACCTCACTTTGTATTTACACCCATCAATCAATCAAATCCTACCTGATATTATTATTCAAAAATAAATTTAAAATAGTTTAAAAAAATGACTTATTTTAAAAAACATATGCAAACAAAAATTTTGATATATCTACATTTTCCCCTTTGTTTGAATGAATTGCTTTGGAAAAAAATATATAATAGATGCTGAGAGACAAAAGGGGGGACGTCGTCTTTTTCAGGACCCCGGGAAAAAATTTCTTTTTCGGAAGAATATTTTCTCCCCAACCTAGAGCACTTTTTTTACGTACCAATTTATCTTTTTTAAAAAATACTTAAGTAAATCAATAAAATCTTTAAAAAGTACCCAAAAATTCAAAAAAGTCTTAAATACTACCCAAATTTTATTTGGTAAAACAAAATTGAATAAAAAATAATAAATGGGAAAAATACTGGAATAAAAAATAGTTTTCTTGACTGTTTTTTTTTAAAACATCAAGTTAAATATAAGCGCAAAAAAAATTTTACTTTTATATTTTTACGTTTACCTTTTCCCCAAAGTCTTTATTGTGATTATTATTAATTTTTTTCACATTATTTTTTAAAATTTTTGGGTTTTTGGGGTCCCAAAATAATTTTTTTTGATCCGAATGCATTTTTTTTTATATTTTGAAAACCTTTTGATCCCCAAAAAAAATGATTTAAAAATATTTTCTGCAGTTTCCCTTTTTTTTAAATCATCATTTTCTTTTTTTTAAAAATAAAATTTTGTTAAACTAAAGAGCCCTAAAGTCAAAATTTTAATATTATAAGTTAAAAAAAAATTGGTTCCCATTAAAAAAAGAGCTGGTGGAAGTGGTTGAAGAGAGGAAATGGCGAGAAAATAGATTGTGAAATAAAATTTTTTTAAAACAGGTATCTTTAAGTGGTGTTAGAAAAAAAAAAAAA
>JAHBCN010023687.1:0-12509 GCA_019359885.1 Listronotus oregonensis | reverse complement strand
ACACTTTTTTATTGTTTATTACGCGCGCTCACAAGTAAAATAGGTATTGATTTCAGAAAAAAAAACTTATGAAAACAAATTGTAGATAATTAAATAATAAGTACTATTATTATTTTTTTTTAAATTTTGATACAGCTAATAGTTTTTAAGATAAATGACAAATAATGATGCAGGACACAGAGAGGCCAATGCAGCGTATGAGTTAGAGAGACGGCGATACTTGGTAAGGGACGCATCAAGAAACAGATATAAACAATAAATTTTTTTAAATCTCATTTAGAGATAGAATTGTATGAATAATAAAAATGACTATATTTTTTAAATATATTTTTCATGAGTCAAAAGTACTCTTTTCAATATTAATATTAACTTTATCGTTAAAGGTCATGGGAACTTTTTTATTTGTATTTTAATAAAGAATTAAAAAATTGTTCAGTTGAAAAATAACAATATCGTGCAATTGTTAAACAATTTCGATTTAACATTTATATTATTAGTAGGGAAATTCAAAGAGAATCGTAAAAAAATTGAGGTGAAATAGTTTTCGGTACTCATGCGCCGAATCCTCGAAACTAAAATATGTTTTATTTATTTGGGCTTATAATTCTCTAATTTCATCGACACAAAATACAAATAGAGCCCGGTAAAATAATATTTGGTGTGGGATAGCCCACTAAATAATGTACATGTTGAATTAAAAAAAATCGTCAAATTTGGATTTTTGTGGAAACAACATAAAAAGTACCTTTGATTTAAACCGTGAGTTTTTCTTTAAATAGGGGTTAAAGCAAGAAAAATAAATATTTTTGCGAATATCGGATTTTAAGAGGAAAATAAATAAAAGGAAAATTGTAGCTTAAAAACCCTGCATAAAAAATGTCTATACTTTTTTGGTAGGATTCAATCTTTTAAAGATACAGGCTTAGTTTTATCTGGATAGAAGTGCCGTACGTCAGTATAATAATATACACGATTTTTAAATTTACCTATAAAAGTTATGTATAAAATATCCTACTATTAGAATTAGTCTAAATATGTGTATAAAAAATTAGCCGGTAATGGTTTTAGTATTTATCATAGAAGAGTAGCTTTATGTGACCTTAAAGGACAGAATAAAAGCACACAAAGAATAATATTATTTGGAATATCTTGCCACCAGCACCTAATCAATAATTAGTAAATACTAGAGTTTAGAAGAACACTTACCCGACATCTTTTTGCCCATCTCATAGTAATCGATATGCAAAATGCATTTAGCATCCCAAAGATCATAATGCCATAACCCGCTAAAGGAATGTAGTAAGTATATTGGTTAATTGAAGTTCTATTAACAGCAATAAACTGTAAAAACCAAATCAGTCTTAATATTGCTAAAACGTTCCAAACACTACTTATAAATACTCATAAATCTCATCTGTGAAACTCATTCGACCATGTTTAAGCTCAACAACCGATTTCTTTAGGAGAAAATAAAGGCGAAGAATTACCGTAAAATTTAAGGAACCATCTATAAATTTTTGGCGGTGTCAATCTCTCATTTACAAAGAATTTTATTAGAATTAAAAATTTTCCATATTCCATAATATAAAAAAAGAGTTGGTTTTAAAATTTTTGTTTATTTTTTTTTATCAAAAGTACTAGCGCCCTTAACATACATGTTAAACCAATATATGGTAATGACTAAATATTTTAAAAACTAAGGCCCAGAGGAAAAGTCTTTAGATACAAAAATTGTAGAAAATCAAACTGGACCTTATGCTGACCTTGGGGTTAACCTTGAAAGTGTTTGGTGGTTATTTCAAGTTTAAATCACCTTTCCCAAATGTAAATCCTCAGGTTTTAAAACAGAAATGGAAAGCCGTATTTTGCATTTTATCGGCAGTAATAAGTTAATGCTTAAATGTATATTTAACCCCTAATTGACCCTAATGACCCTAATTACTTTTGACATTAAACTTATTACAACCGGTAAATGCAGAATTTTACCTGCTTTCCACTTTTGCAATAAAACATAAGAATTTCCATTGAATTAAAATAACTCTCATTGATACTTTTA
The DNA here is from genome assembly GCA_019359885.1 of Listronotus oregonensis. NCBI lineage: Eukaryota > Metazoa > Arthropoda > Insecta > Coleoptera > Curculionidae > Listronotus > Listronotus oregonensis. The sequence continues at coordinate 10,453 of JAHBCN010023687.1, read as the reverse complement.
AGATCAACCACAAGATGTCTCGTTTGATTTTCCAGAATTTCCGCATTTAAAGTTATTCTCCATATGGCTTAATTTAAAAAAAAAAGACATTTTTTGCAAAATGTATATTCGACCCTTACTTTTCCTAGAACTTTTGTATTTAAAGGTAATTTTCATGGGGTTTTGAAATATTAAGCCATTTTCATATTTTTGGTATACCCTGTATATATAGTCATAAATGATGTACTCACCTAACAACAGGAAAAAACTAATGATAGCACCTAATTGAGTTCGAGAACATATTAGACCATCCTTGTACCCGTTTGTCTTTTGATTTCATGCAAAATCTTGCAGAAGTTTTTACAAGGTAACACTTGGCATTTTTAATGCTTTTTAACTGGTATCAATGGACTGACGATGAAGACGTTGATTAAAATTAAAAAAATCGCCAACAATGAGTATTAAAAATTTAATTTAAACGGTTTATTAGTGTGATGCTTAGTTTAGATTGTCCATAATATTAATAGGTTCATCGTTCGTTTAATTTTAACTCCCGCAATAATTTTAATTTCTCACAATAAACCATGACTAAACCCACTTAATTCCTCTTTAAAATGCTACTTAAACTACCACGCTGCAGTTGCACTAAATTATAATATTGGATTTAATGATTATTTTCTTTGTGAACAGTATTTTTAAATAAACGCAGTCTCATTTAAAATTACATATTTTCATAGAAGTACACTAACTATTTTTCAATGGGGTCAAAAAAAAACTAAAACAACTAAATTTGCTATTAAAACTAATTTAAAAGATAAATTTAAGCTAATTTTGTAAATTAGAGGCTTTCGTAATCTAAAAAAAAATAATTGCTAAAAAACACAGTGATCAAGTTGGAAAATTTAAATCATATCAAAACATTTGGGCGCCCTCGAACTGCGCACCGCATACCAGCTACCAAACATTTTTACCCGAATTGAGCATTGTATCCAAAACTACCCAAATCCACAGTACAGGGTCTTTGATTACATTTACGTGGCTTCTGTGGCCTTTATTTTTAGAGACAGAAAAAAATGTTTTATCTAAAAATTGTAGGATTTTTTCCATATTATCTTTTGAAATTATCAGTAAAAAAAATGAAAAAACATAGGCAACTTCATCTTTTTTAAATGAAACACCTGTATATTATGCGCTACAACAAAAGATCTTTTTGTCTGATTTCAAATATATATACATTGATGATATTTGGATGAACCATTTTTGAGATATTTTAGGTTAAATTATTAATAATTTACAAAAAAGTTTCATATTAGTATCAAGAAAGCCATGGAAACAATAAAATTGTTATTTTGCTGAATTTGGTGAGGGTTTTCTCTGGACTCATAATGTTTGTCTTTGTGATTGAATATTCCTGCTAAAGTGAAGGAAGACTTGTCGGTGAATAGAATTTTATTTTAAAACTTTCAATCCTGCTGCATAAACCTAGCTATTTCCAATGCATACTTAGGTCGGTCCTGCATGTTTTGTTCAGGAAGGTTCTGAACGGACATAAATTTAAAAGGATAAAATTTGTAAAATTTTAAGGTTAAATAAATTTTATAATCTGTTTTAATAAACAACAGATCCGCATCCTGAGATTGATTTTCCCAGAAATTTTCTAAAATTATTAAATATTTGTGCAAGTCCAATAGAAAAAGTTATTTAAAAATTTTATCCTGAAAAACGAGGATATCCAATTGTTTCATGTCTGATTTGCAGTCTTTTCTTCATTTTTAAAGCTTTTTTTTTTAATAAACTTTTACTATGTATTTAATAGCATCTATGATTGTTTTACCCGTTGTTAAGGATATAATAAGTAATATTTTCTTTGCACTGTCGTCACATTATTATTGTTACCATAAAAAAGACGCATTATAGAGATTTTATGTTCTTCTGAATGGCACATCGACAAAAAAGCAATACAAACTACTTTTAATAGTTAAAATGATAAATTTTAACTTTTTACAATATTAATACGTCAAATTTAGTATCAAATTAACATAAATTTTATTGTTTTCATAGCTTTCTTGATACTAATATGATTTTTTTTTTCAAATTATTTATATTTTAGGCTTAAATATCTCAAAAATGATTCATCCAAATATCATTAATGTATATATTTGAATTTGGAAAAAAAAGATCTTTTATTGTAGCGCATAATATACAGGGTGTTCCATTTAAAAAAGTTGAAGTTGCCCTATATTTTTCCATTTTTTTATTGCGATATTTTTTTATTGATAATTTCAAAAGATAATATGAAAAAAAACTACAACTTTTATATAAAACATTTTTTTCTGTCTTTAAAAATGAAGGCTCCAGAAGCCACGTAAATATAATCAAAGACCCTGTACATAAATTGGCAGAAAATTTAAAAAATTCAAATTTGAAATAATTCATATTAAATAAATACACAAATCAAAATGAATTAAATTTGGTATAACCAAAAATACATCTTTAGGTTGATTTTATTTTTAGCAGGTTTTTTATCTTTTTTTATCTTGGGACGGTCCACGAAGGCTGATGCCTAAGTACTAATGTACCGTGGGTGTCCTAAGTGTGGTAAGAGGAAGTTTGTTCACACGGGACTTAAATATTTGGGGATTGGGAGGAGAAGGAAAAACTTCTGCGGGCAGCAAATTCCATAGTCTCGACACTCTAGGGCGGAACGAAGGAAGTTGGAAGTTCGGGGCCTCTCCAACTGAACTGTAAAATGATGCATAAAAATTGCACTACGTGTTGCTCTGCTGGAAGCTGCTAGAGAAGGAATTATACTGGCCAACTCCTCTGAGCAGAAGCCGTGAAAATACTTATAGAAGAGGGACAGATCCCCTATAGCTCGACGGTGGTCAAGAAGAGGAAACCTTTTTTAAGCGTAGGGGACGCCATTCCCCAGACATGAGAACAATATTCTAAAGAGGTTCTGATGGTGGATACATACAGAGTATACAGATTGGAAGAAGAGAAATACTTTCTGGCTCGAAAGAGGATCCAAGCTTTTTTAAAACTGCCGAGGCTATGGATGTAATGTGCTTGAGCCAGTTGGGGTTATTTTCAAAAGTAACGCCGACGAGATTAAACGACTCTTTATTCTGCAGAACTTGGCCGCTCATATGTAACGGATGAGCATTGGCTGACTTTTTTCGCGACAGCAAACATGACTGTGTTTTCAAAGCATTAAACTAAACAAGATTTTTTGCGCCCCAATCCAAGATAAGTTTGAGGTCTTGTGAAAGAGATATCTGCATTAACCTGCGCTTGTTTTCCAAATTAGAATTACATGATGGCTTAAAAACTTAAATACTAGAGTAGAGGGTACTATCGTCAGCAAAACTATGATTGGGATTGATTGTGGAAGAAAGAAGATCGTTAATGTGTAGAAGAAACAAAGTGGGTGCCAGCACTGAGCCCTGGGGCACCCCAGCATTAATTTGGTAGAAGCTGGAAGAATGACCATCTACAGTAACTGATATACGTCGATTAAAAAGGAAACTGGAGAGCCAATAGCAAAGCTTAGGTGAAAGACCGTAGGAAGGAAGTTTGTTAAGAACCCGTCATGTCAGGCCTGATCGAAAGCTTTGGATATGTCAAGAGCAACGATGTGAGATTCACCAAGACACTCAAGGGACTTGTTCCAGTTGTGTGAGACAAAGGAAAGAAGATCAGCTGTGGATCTTCTGTGATGGAATCCATACTATCATCTAAGATCTTATGTTTTTCTAGATACTTCCAGATTTGGGAATTGATGAATTTTTCCATTACTTTGCAAACAACAGAAAAAAGAGATATAGGTCTATAGTTAGAGGCTCTATAGTTGTCAGGTATTATTTTAATAAGTGATGTGATATTTTTACCATTCTGAATTCGGGAGAGGCATTTTATCTTTAAAATATTAAGGGTACAGACTAAAAAGGGGTAATGTTATTTTTAACTCTAGGTTATCAAAACATTTAAAAAAGAACTATCACTGCTCTCTTGTGGTGCGTATGGTCAAAATATATTGCGTAAAAAGCTACACAGTACCCTTTATGTCAAATTCTGACAGCTATTTTTTTTATCTGTCAAAATTTGACATAATAATATGGGGTATTGATGGACACAGAATGTGTTCAAAAATACAAAAATGTAAAAATATACAGGGTATCTCATTTGAAAATTAAAAGTTGAGGCCATTTTCGGTGAAACCGGCAGCCACCGGAAATCAAGTTTTATTTTTCATTTTGAATACTGCAGAAAAAAAGGTGGAGCTGTTGCTCATGGATCACACAGTATATTTAATTAAAGGTAGGGCCACCCTGCTACATTACATTCTACTATTATTAAAAAGCAGATACCTGCAGATTTAGGCAGCTGGATCTTAGACTATAGCAGCTATCATTGAAGCAACAAAAAGTGCCACTTTCATGCCTTTACAGCTCCCGAGATTAACTAAAGTGTAAAAGCGGCTGCATTTAATGTCTTTTCTAAATAACAGGAGAAATTTAAACAACCCCAATAGCAGCCATTGAGTGCCTCTTAGACCTTCAACCATTTAACCTCATAGTGATGGGAGAGGCAAGAATGGGCTACTACGACTGCAACAAAAACCAACTGGTGTCTAGGCTAGTTTGGGACACAACAACATAAGAAAGTCAGGTTGGCAGCAACATCCTGGATGAGAGAACAGGTCAGATGATGCCCCAATATTCAATCAACAAAAACTTCGAGGTAAAAATTCCGGATTAAAGTAAGTGGCAACAACTTGACCACCCCGGCACGGTTGAAGGCATCATCTTGCATACGGATGGTTCCAAAACCGAGCAGGGAACTGGAGCAGGCGTGTACAGTAAAATGGGGAATTCAAAATATTCCATTCCACTAGGAACACACATTTCTGTATTTCAAACAGAAATATATGCTTCAGTGCACTGTGCAAAAGAAAATAACAGGAGGGCTTATAAAAACAAGCGGATCTGCATAATAACAGACAGCTAGGCGTCACTAGGGGCAGTAGTAAACCCCAAGGTATCGTCCAGGCTGACATATGCCAAAAAGAACTGGATGTCCTAGGAGAACGCAACAGGGTAACTCTCCTGTGGGTACCAGGACATTCGGGAATAGAAGGCAACGAAAAAGCGGATGAGCTAGCGAGACATGGATCATCCACACCATATTTTGGACCAAAACCTGCCCTTGGAGTGACCAAAACCATAGCACGAGGGCAAACCAGGGAATGGATCCGAAACAAACACAAGGAATACAGGGAAAACCTCGGTAGAATAAGACATGACAAAAGCTTCATAAGGGACCCATCCAAAAGAACAAAGGAAGAACTACTCAGACTTCGCATAACAGTAAGCTTGCTAACAGGGCACGATAACCTAAGAGGACACCTTACACAAGATAGGCTCATACAATGGGGACTCAAGTTGCAGAATGTGCGACGAGGGGGAAAACAGCCTACCATATACTATGCGAAAGTGAAGCGTTGAATCACAAAAGACAGACATTATTTGGACAACCAAAAATGAGCCTACAGAAATATATTAATCCAACAACTAGTCTCGGGGTTATACAGACTTGTAGAAGGAACAAGACTAATGGGAGAATTGGTATAAAAGTAAATGGGAGATTAGGCACAAAAAGCCCAAGAGGCGGTACTTCTTCCGGTAGTGAATCCAACGGCTCCGAGAAAGAAGAAGAAAAAGAGGTATTTTCTTCACCTTAGGGTCTCTTAATCTTTAAATAAGTAAAAGTAATAATAAACTGCATCTTACCCTTTGTTAGATACCCAGACGTTAAGTACGTACCTGCCTTCGTGGTCTATTTTAAGATAAAAAAGATAATCCCATTTGTTATAATTTCGACTAATATCATGTTTGATAATTAGAATTTTTGACAGAACACATTTGTGATATATTTGTTTTTTTTAAATAAAGTTATTTTTGATTTACTAAAGTAAAAGTCACTTTGTGTGAAAGCAAAACACTTTGGAGAATGGCGTCGATTCAGCACTGTACCCATGGCACATTTAAATGTAGCTCAAATGGAACAAAAGCATTGCAAGACGGCATTTTTTTAACCTATTTAACTTGTCTTTAAATAGATACATGTATTATAATTCACCAACTCTCAATCGTTCGAAAAAAATCATAAAAATGTTTTAAATTAACAATTCATTTGTACAGCAAAATTACCAAGTACATAACTGTGTCGCCGCCACTGTAAAAAGGCATTAACCACCAAATGCGTGCAGACAAAACATAATTCGGCTCATATTGGTGTTGCACTTGCGGAGGGTGACTGCATCGCTGCCTTATCGGGATTTAGAACGACTCAAGTATAGGAAAACACGACAACTTTGAAACTGCTAACAAGTTGCTTAAGCTAATTGAATTCTGAAAGCTATGAATAAATTTTTAGCGAATTGCGAATTCTTGGTAAATTGGATTGGATTTTGCAGTTTTAAATGACTTTAAAAAGTTTAAAATTCATGCGTAATACTTTCTTTGCAAACCGCAAAAATTTTTTTTTTTGGGCCGTTTTGCATACCTTTTATTGAATTATAAATTAATTATAAAATATAAGTAAAAATATGCGAAAAAATAATATTTAAATTATTTTTAAGTTGAAAAAAAATTCTTTTCCCCCTAAACGTTGGGGGGGGTTTAAAATTTTTTTAAAGGGAAATTTTGGGTTTTTTTCTTGATTTTGTTGTAAGCGATCTGCAAGTTCATAAAGGTCAATCGATTTTGTGTACGCACAGGATTTATACCCTAAAACCAGGACCGAGGCGGTATCATCTTAAATCAGCCACAACCTAGACTTGGCCAAGAAAAAAATAAAATAAAAAAAAAGGGGGTTTTTTTGTTTTTTTTTTTAAAACCCAAAAATTTTTTAAAAATTTTTTAATTAAATTTTGGGGGAAAAAAAAAAATTGTTTTTTTAAATTCGTTAAAAATTGGAAAAAAATTTTAAAAAAATTAAAAATTTTTTATTTAAATGGCGTCCCCCGCTTTTTACTATCCCCCAAGGGGGTCGGTGACGTCACTTTTATTCTGATCTGTGGCACATATTATCCACATACATTTGTTGCAAACAAAAATTTTGGATTTACATTTTATCAGTGATTTATGTAACAAAATGAGTTTCAAATGGTGTGTTGTTCCAAAATGTACAAATACGTGGTTTAAAACTCCAGAAAAACTATTTGTAAGTGGTTGCAACTATCTCGAAGGGATCCTAATGACATAGCGAATAGTACAAATATTCTCTTCTGTAAAGACCATTTCGATGTAAGTTAACATAATATTTATATTTTGTAATAATTAATTATATTTAGAATGTAAATATTTTTGTTAATAATTTGAGGTTATAATACCTTTAATGTGTTTAACAGAATGTCTCTTGCAACCACTTCAAATATTGCCGCTGTTTTCCACAATTTTAGTTGATTCAATATGTATTACATTAAAAGATCCCGACTTACTTGTTTGTTTTAACTTAACATTTATAACCTATAAATTTTTTGCTTGCTGGGGAAGTTCTTTTTTTAACTTTCTTTGATATAATTTAAGTTCCAAAAGTGTTATTATACTCATTTTGCTTTTTTAAAATTTTTTTAGCTCCGAGCATAATAGTCGAAATAATTATTTTGAAAAATAATCCGCCCATCATTGCGACAACGGGGCAGGTTTCTCAAATTTTTTTTTACAAATCGTTGTCCATGGCAAAAGTACTTGAAAATTTGTAAAATATTAAAAAAATTACAAAAAAACAATGGAAAAAAGCCGGAAAAAACAAAGTAAGGGCAAACGGGTTTACAAGAGGTGACGTCACAAAAACTCCCCAAAATTTAGGAGTTTTTTTTGTGTCACGTAAAACTTTTAAAAAATGCATTTTAATTTACGGATTTTAAATAAATTATTTATTTTTTTTAACAAGTTATAAATAACTTTTTTAAATTAATTTATACTGATAACAGTAATTGACACTTTATTTTTCGCATTCTCAAATAGCCTATTAAAATTTTAGGTTAAATAAAAAATCGTTCCTTGAAAAATAATTTAAGTAAAATTTTTTAGAAACTTATTAAAAAAAATTTAAAAAAAGGGGTTTTTTTTTAAAACCAAAAAAATTTTTTGTTTAAAAAAATTAAAATTTCTTTTTATTAAATTTAAAAATTTTTTGAAAAAAATTAAAAAAAATTTTTTTTTTAAAAAACGTTTAAAAAAATTTGGGGTTTTAAAAAAAACCCCAATTCCCATTAAAAACCTCTTTTTTTAACCCCCCATTTTAATAAACATAAAAAAAAAAATTAAAATTTTTCTCCAATTTAAAAAATTTTAAATTTTTCAAATTTTATACCTAAAAAATTTGGTTCTTACAAATTTTTAATAGGTTTAAAAATGCTATTTTTTAAAACCCAGAAAAAAACTTTTTTTAAAACAAAAGTATTAATTTTGATTGGGGTTGGGAAAAAAAAATAGTTTTTTACGGACAAAAAATTCTTATTTACAATTTTCCTTGCTCGCTCCTTCCGCCCCCCCCAAACCCAAAAAATTTTCTCTAAAAAAAATTTTTAACCCTTTTTAAAAATACTATTTTTTTAAAAACCCCCAAAATCAAACTTTGTTAAATTTTATAAAAAATACAAAAAAGTGTTGGAGGTAATACGACTCAAAATTTTTTTTTATTTAAAATATTATTTATTTTGTGGTTTGTTTTGTGAAAAATCATTTATTTAAAAAGATCTTTCCCAGATAGATTTTAACTTTTATGACACAAATAAAAATAATTTAAAATTTTTTTTTCCCGGGAAAACAAACGGTATATGTTTTTTTAGCCGTTTTTCTCATTAGGTTAGTCAATTTAAAGTTGCCGTTTAAGCACTTTTATGATGACGTCATTATTTTGTTAGCTTAAAACTGCTGCAAAAATACATGTCTTGAAAAAAACAAAGGTTTTATAAAAAAAAAAAAAAAATTTGGGGAAAAAACTACTTATTAAAAAATAAAGTTAAATTAATTTTTTCAAAAAGGTAAAAAAAAAAAAAAAAATAAAATTTTATTTAACGAGAAAAACTATCATTTTTTCTTTTTATTATCACTAGTGTCAACCGTTGGATTATTGCCTTTACGACGTTCTTGGAGACCGTGGTTAAAATGCTGTTAAGGGGGAACGACGTCTTTACTTTATTGTTCCCCAAAAAATTTTTTACCAAACTTTGTTTACGTGATAAATAAAAAGTTCTTAGATTTGTAAATTTCTTAGCAAGTAATTTTTACGGCTTAATCCATTATACAAACAGTTAATCTTAAGAAATTTAATCTTGAAATATTTTTCCTATTTAACACAAACCCGGGGTCAAAACCAGAACATCACAAAAACTTTCCAAGCTCAAAAGAGGGGTCTAAATTATTAAAAATCCTCAAAAAAATATCAGCAGAAATACAAAAAATTTGTTTTTAATTTGTAAAAGTATATTTTTTTAAAAAAGACCGAGAAAAATAAAAATTCCCATTAAAAATTAATGTGTCACATAATGTTTTTTTTTTAAACTCAAAAAAATGATCATTCTCCAAAATCAATTAAAATACCCCAAAAGTAGTGTGCGGGGTTTAAAAAACCTGACGTTTTTAAAAAAAGATTTCAAAACAAATGGGGGGAAAAGGGGGACCCAATATATAAAACTCTTCCGATTTACGCCAGATCCAGTACATAGAGCTTTTGAAAATTAATAATTACGAACCGTAATCAGATTTGTAAAATTTAAAATAACAAATCCAACATAGCAGACGATATTTTTTAAAATTAAATAAAATTATTTTTAAAAATGTTGTCGGCCAGCTTCAATTTTACATATTAACGCAAAATTCATAATTGGCGACCCGGTTGATTTTTGGAATTTTTTTTTTTGGGGGGGATGGCGGTGTAATTTATGACATGTGATTTAAAGCTGTTTAGAGTTATTAAATTGCATTTTGTTATTTACAAATAAAACAAAGCTAATATTTATTCTACCGTTTAAATAAAAAGTTTTTTTTTTTAAAACAACTAATACCACTTTAATTCGAATTTGGTTATATCGAAGTAACCCTAATAATAAGTCAGGTTTGACAATGGTCATATTTTTTTTTGGGATTCGTGCCCATCCCTCAAACGACGCTTTTATGCTGTCTGTCGTCAGCGCACTGTGGGCAATTTTGCCCCATATTTACTAGGGACAGACAATTGTACCTTCAATCCAATCCAATTCATGGCTCTACAACCCGGGGTGGGTCTTGGCCGCCTCAACAATTCTCCTCCATTTTTCCGGTCCTGTGGGTCCTTTCCAATCGAGCACCCCCGGTTTAAAAGGGGTTTTTGGTTTATCCCCCCAAAATTTTTTGGGGGCCCCTGGGCTTTTTTTTTAGGGGTTTCTCCCAGACCATTTAATTAGCCCCTTTTTTCACACTCC
>JAHBCN010023686.1:0-12362 GCA_019359885.1 Listronotus oregonensis | reverse complement strand
TCCGAATGTCTGGCTGCCATTGGTGATTCGTAAAAAGTCGGCCAAGCTTTGGGAACAACGGATAGTATATAAGGTCGTAGCTTTGAAAAATAGTTTTTAGTTATCACTTGAAATCGGTTGGAGATATATCACAAACCCGAAACGTTGTGTATCAATTAACAAATAAAGACAATGGAAGCCCAAGATTTTAGTGTTATTGAAACCATAACATTGTCAAAAAATTTAAAAAAAAAAAAGGTTTTTTTAAAAATAGAACGTTAATCTGTATTTGATACTTAAAATAAGGTTCAGTAAAACTATTGCTATAGATTACTAGTACAGTCGGTGGGGAAAAAAAAGGTGTTTGACCTCCAAATTTTTTTTTTGTACAGTTTAAATTTTTATGAAAATTTGAAATTAATTTTTTTTTTTACACCCTCTAAATAAAAGTTTATATATGTTTAAGGTGTGTTTTTTAATTTTTTGGGGGGTAAAAGCCACGCCTTACGCAAAAAAATTAAAAAAACCATAGAAATAGACATTATGTAAATTAAAATCATAGCTAAATATGTAGAATGAATATATTTTTATGTTGTGAGCTATATCTTACATTAAATTTGTCAATATTGTAAAAGAAAATTTTTTAACGGTTTACGGTATAATACTAATTAGGTATTACTACAATAACTCAACTCTTAAATAACCCCCCCTCATAAGATTTAAAAAAAAAATTGTTTTTGACAATGTCCTGCATCGATTTGCAAAAAAATTTGGGAAAAAGGGCGCTTCACCCCCTTTTCAAATTATTTTTTAATGGTGGTGTTTTTGTTTGTTTTTAAGGGTGAAAACTCCCCCTAATTGTCAAAACTAATAAAATAACTTTTTAAAACCCTTTGAAGATGGGAAAAATTTGGGTTTTGGGATTAGGCGAATAATGATTATTTTATGCTTTGAAATACAATTTTAAAATATTTCAACCCTTTAAAACCCAACCCTTGGAGCTTAAAGAAAAAAAAATATTTACCCAAAAAAAATGATAAATTTACCATGGTCATTTAATTTTAGAACGCTGTTGCTTAAAATATGTACAAATTTCATTTTTTGACCCTCCTAAATAAACCCCCTATTATAGCTTAAAAAAAAAAGAGATTTACCTAAAAAAATTATTAGCTTGACAGATTTATTAATTAAGAATATTACTCCTAAAATATTACCAATTTCATTATTTGGCAAATTTTAAAACCCCTTAAAAACCCCCCCTTACAACATCCCCAAGTTATAAACCAATAAAATAGATATGAATAGAAAAAAGTAGAATAACATAAAAAAAATTGTACCGGAAAAAGTATGAAGTATCCCGGTTTATATGGGAATATTATGCCCCAATGGCTTTTTCAAATTTTTTCAAAAAAAAAAGTTTGGGTTTTTTTAAACCCATAGCTCATTTACTTTTAATGATAGAAATTTTTTTTTTTTTCAAAATGATTTTGTGGGGTTTTTTCCAAAATAAAGGCTATGTGAATTAAATTTTTTTAAATCCCTTAGTTTTAAAATGGGACGAGTTTAAAGGGCTCGAATAAGGTGGTGCTCGCTCGTAAACAGAGGCCATATCTCGACAAATATTTATTACACAAAAAAATCTAAGCAACAAAAAATCCTTGTAATTAAAAGAGCTACAATTTATTACTTCGGAATTTTTTTCGTATCTCCAGTATTGTTGAAGTTTTTTTTTGAAGAAAATGTATGTATGTAATATTTTTACAAAATTGAAAAAAATCGTTTTTCACTTTAAGCTCCAATTTTTCTAAAATTAAGCGTTTTAAATTGGTCAAATTCCTAGGATGTATTAATAATACATATTAAAAAAAAGAACCCGTAAAACGGTAAAGATCAATTTTAATTAGGAGGAATTGGGGAGTTGTTTTTAATGATCTTTTCGTAAAAAAAAAGTAGGCACCGACCTTATTCTTATTATAACCTCGCTAAATTTTCATGGGGAAACTTTTTTTTGTTTTAAAAAAGTCTAAATATATACTTTAAAAAAGACCAAAAAAAAGGGAATTTTTCCCGCTATTTGACTTTGAATTTTTTAAATTTAGCATTTGACGAAAAAAAGCTTACCATTAACAAGCCGTAGCTTGGTCCGCTTTGGGTTGTGGGGGGAATTAAAAAAAAATAATATTTTTTTAGTTTAATTATAAGCTAAAATTTTTTGCTCTTTTTTTTTTGATAAAATGCATATTTCAAAGAGTTATTCGAAAAAAACCCATTAAAACGTCGATTTTTTAATCAAAAAACTTTCAATCGCGAATAACTCAAAAAATATTATTTTTCAAAAAAAATGTAAAAAACTTTTTTTATTTAAAAATTTAAATTTTCTTTATCGATTTCTGTATTTAAAAAGGAAAAAAAAATCCACCCCCAAGAGGGGGGTGGCAACCCCCCCCCAGGATAAAAGCACCCTGGGCATGATATAAACTTTGACCCTTTGGGCTATTCCCTACCTTCTGTGAAAATTTCAGGTAAATCCATGCAGGAAAAAAAAATTCAGACCCAAAAATGCCTCTTTTCCCTGTATTATACTTAACACTCATGCACCCAAACTTTAATTTTAAGAAAGGGTCGTATATTTTAGGCTTATAAAAATTTTTCCTTTTTACACAGAAATAGATTTTTAGCTACTTACCTAAAAATTTAAAAAATCCTACTGGCACCAACAACAACAATAACAACAAAATAAAAGATGGTTATAAGAACTTGATTTAGTAGTATCTGTAGGTTGTTCTGGTTCGCTGGGTGTTGTTAGTTTTTCATAGTACAACAAATCGTGTTTTTTCTCCACGATAATTATTTGTTATAATAAAAATAATGCAGTATTTGGGAAATTTTGGGGTTTTATTGCCCGCCCCCTCATCTAAGCTTTTTATTGTCACAGTCTTTGTTTCATTGTCCTTAACCCAAAAATAGTTTAGTTATTTTAATTTTGGAATAATTTTTATTTTATATATTTTTTTTAAAAAAACAAATTAAAAAATGTTGTTTGTGTGTATGAATAAATGAAATTTAAAAATAAAATTAAACACAAAATAGTTGGTTGGTGCAAACATTACAATGTCTTCTTTATTACTGTAAATACAAATTGCAAAGCCACTGATATTTTTTAAAATTTTTTGTTCAGTTTATTTAAAAAAAAGACGCGACAAATTTTAAAGGGGGTAATTACTCATTGTCAGGTCATTTTAGGAAAAAATTTCCCTATAAACATAGGCCCAGAAATGTATTGTTTCCCAGATACAGGGCGTTAATTTCTTTAAAAATAACAGCTTCGAAAAAATTCGAAATTATTCATGAAACAGATACATTAAAACGAAAGAAAACCAAGCCAAACCAGCACTTTACAGGCTTTTTAAAATTTTTGTAAGAATATTTGAACAGTATCTCCTGAAGAAGTTTAAGCTCCGCAATATTTCCTCGGAAACGTTCATAAAACAACTATAAGTGCCTTACAAAAAAGAGGAAGATGTACATCTTCTTATAAAAAAAAAATCACTGATTACATTTCTTATAGTTACCCTGTAAATTTACCAAAGCAATAAAAAATTTTTATTAGACTATTATATTCCCCTTTTATATGACTTTTTTTTAAGTTCAATTCATTATAAACTTTCGGACAATTAAACAGGGCGCTGAAATTTCCTATTTTGGTAAATAGAACAAATATAACACTATGTTTCTCCCACTAAGTATAGTCTGTCTCAAAGTATATCGTTATGGCTTTTGACGGACCATACCCCAATAAACCTTTAACGATTTTATTACCTATTGTTATTGGGGAAACCCCTTTTTTCATAAAAGGGGAGGGGGGCCCGGTATTTCTTGAGTATTAACTATTTGGGGATATAAATTTTGCCTAATATTTTAAATGGCAGTGTTGAATAACCGTTTTTACTGTGCGTTTCAAAAAGTTTTTTCAGAATATAAGTATGTCGCGTCGAAATCATCTGTCATTAGATGCAAAACAGGGGAAAAAAGTGTATGAAACTTTAATCAGTAGAGGTCTAATTAAACAAGAAGCTTTAAAAGAAACCGTCTACTTACAAAAACTCCAATATCATCGATAAAAGGGGTATTATTATTAGTGAAGAATTGAACAAAAAAAAAAAACGTAGTGATTTTCAATTCACCGTATAGACAATAGTGATCAGGACCTAATAAAAAAGGAAGATATATTGTCTTTATAAAAGCGGAATTATTCCTACCTTGGATAAACTGAAAAAGAAGCTAGACGAAGCCGAAAACCAATATAAATATTAGCCGTGCCACCCTCCATAAAAGTTGTTTGTAATTCCTTCAAAAATTAAAAGATATAGGTTAAAAAACAGATCCATAATTTACCTTGATGAAACATGGTTCGATAAAACGACACAGTATCCAAAGGATGGGTTGATTCCAGTCAAAAATGTCAGACGAAAGCACCTTTAAATAAAGGAAAAAAGCATTACCATAATACACGCTGGTTCAGAAGACGAATTTGTCCTAAACTGCTTCTTGTTGTCTGCAAAGAATATTAAGGATTTTTCTTGGGTTATCATGAGGATACAAGTGCAGAACTTTTTGGAAACTGGTTTTAAAATTATCTTTTAAAAAAAATTCCAAACAACAGTGTTATTGTCAGGGTAAAAAAAAGCTACCCACACCCGTCTGCTACACAAAGCAAAGCTTCATCAAGTTCAAAAACTGAAATCCCGGAATATTTGTTAGAAAATGATATTTATTTTTTAATTTAGTTAAAAAAAAAACCATCTTTTGGTAGTCCTAAATTCATATGCATTTAAAAAAAAATATGTATGTGATAATTTAGCTGAACAGGCTGGGCATACTGTCTTACGGCTTCCTCCTTTCACTGTATGTTTAACCCCATAGGGCATTTTGGGAAACCCAAATAAAATCAAAGATCAGAGCAGAAAATGTTACACCCCCTTTTAAATCCCAGTGTTATAAATTTGATAAAAAATTAAAATAAATACCAGTTGAGAGCTGGAAAAATTCACTGGGACATTATAAAAAATTTAGGACTTTTACATTTCTATCCAAAAAAACATAAATCCTATTGTAATTAAAATTTTAATGATGACTCTGAATGAAACAAAAGGGGGGGGTTAGTATTTAGATTAAAAAAGTAATTGTATAGAAAATGCAATTATAAATTTATTAAAAAACCGTCCCCAATGTTCTGTTTCCAATACCTACCGATCCGCAGTTTTATTGCTGTCGGCAGGTATAATCCAAAAAAGGGAAGAGCTAACACGGTATACTTTTAGACAGACTATATATTATTCAGGCTTTATAAGTTGGCCACTCCTTTTTTAAAATGTTTCCAAGGGTCAGAATTGGGCGGTTTATTTTCTTGAATTTTTTTACAGTATTTTACAAAGAAAACAAAACAGATATTTTTTACTTTTTTTGCCAAATCCAAAAATGGCATTGCAAAATATGGGCTTAATTTGAATTTATAATTCTAAAAATATACAACTAACCTTACATAAAGTAGGGCTGAGACTCTACAAAAGAGTTAAACCTGAAAAAAAAAGTATGCTCCAAAAAAATTTTCTTTTTTACCTTTTGGTTTGAAAGCGTATCATATAAAGCCAACATCAATTAGTTTTATAAAAGCTCTACAGACATATACAGTTATCTATTATAAAAACACCTTTTTCTTTTATAACCTAAGTTTTGTAAAAAGTTTTTATAGAATGACATGAAAGTCCAATAAATGAGTTTTATTATTTAGGCCTGAGAATATTCTTAAACCCAAAAAGGGTTTTAAAATATTTTGCTCCTTTTGACTAATCGACTCGTGAAAGCAATAATAAAACCAGTAGTGCTATCCAAACCTCTATAGGGGTTTTATTAAAAAAAAATATCTTAAAAAAAAACGAATTATAGGGCAAATGTGCTGGGTGGGAGGACAGCAAGAACGGTAGATCTAGAAGAGGTTGTGCTGAACATGCCATTAACTCGAAAAATTCCTGGGAAAAAAAGGGACTGTTTTTGGGACATTCTTAAAGACAATTTGTTGCACTTCCTGTTGATTTTCCTCCACGTATTCTGCACGTCAAAGGCTTTTTCCAAATAGTTCCTTAACTTCGGATGCTTATTCTATTTTTAAAAGAAGCAAGTTTTTTAAAAAAGCAAAAACGGAGTTTTCATAATAACCATTTATGGTTGATAAAAATCCGCATAAAGTATTTAATGGTCGATTTCAACATCAGTTCTCGTTAAACGTTTAGATTGGAATTGTGGGTGACCGCCTAATTGGACCGGGAAGGTGAATCGCAACTTTTTGGGAAAACATGCTACCTGGATTTCTGGTGTACCATTGGCAATAAGGGAAAAGCCAAAACCCGGGTTCCCTGCACGATGGCGCACCAGCGCATTTTTTGTCAGGTTGCTAACGAGTATTTTAAAACAAACACTTATGGCCTGCACAATCCCCGGTCTTAAACCCCCCGGATTTTTTTTTGGGAGAGTCACCTGAAGACCTTGGTGCACGCCACCCATTGGAACATGTGAAGGACCTAAGGTATTGTTCCGCGACACCTCGTATAAAAACACGGATCCTGGTTTTTTCAACTTTTTATTGCAAAAAAAGCAATACGGGGTTTTCATAATAACCATTTATGGTGTGATAAAAAACCGCATAAAGTATTTAATGGTCGATTTTAACATCAGTTCTCGTTAAACGTTTGGGTTTGGGAAATTTTGGGTGACTGCCTAATTGGACCGGGAAGGTGAATCGCAACCCTTTTTTGGGAAAACATGCTACCTGGATTTCTGGTGACCATTGGCAATAAGAAATGCAAAAGGTTTTTTTGCACGATGGCGCACCAGGGATTTTTTGTCAGGTTGCTAACGAGTATTTAACACAAAAAACTTATGGGCCCGCACAATCCCTGGTCTTAAACCCCCCGGATTTTTTTTTTGGGAAGTCACCTGAAGACCTTGGTGCACGCCACTCCATTGGAACATGTGAAGGACCTAAGGGGATTGTTCCGCGACACCTCAAAAAAAGCACGGATCCTGGTTTTACAACTTTTTATTGCAAATTAGGTTCACAAACTTTTCTATGGTAACAAAAATTCAACGGAACGTAATTATGACAACTATTTAACCTTTAATATCTGTCAACTTTTATCTCGTCGGAATACAAAACTAAACTGGCCCGTGGGACTTCCTTCGCGTTTTTTTAATGTGGAATAGAATAAAAAAATCTGAAAAAGTCTGGAAGAATTCTTTTCTACAGGATGTAAGAAAATCTAAAATGAAGTTCCCGCGCCTAATAAAATAATTCTAATCTTCTACATTTCTATTAACTAAACAGATATTTTTAAGTCCGTAACAATATCAAATAATTGCTGGGTGTTACTCACTTAGAAACAATCCTGCTTTTTTTGGGGGAGAAATGGACATGGGGTTTTTTATTTTTTCACCCGTAAACGAAGCAAACGCTAAAATTTAAAAAAAAATATTCAAAGGATATTTTAATTATTAATTAAAAAAAAATCTTGGAAACAATAGATTTCCGGACCTGTGTTTATGGGAATTTTTTCACAAAATAACCTGGGAAATTACCCTCTTAAATACTGACGCGAATTTTAAAATACCCTGAGGTATAAAAAAAAATATTCTTTGTTTGAGGCATTGCTTTTTACAAACGACCTAATTTCTTTAATCAACATAAGTAATGTATCTGAGAACGCATCAATAAGTCACACACCCCTTTACAGTTTCGAATTTAGCTAAACTCAATTTTTATCGTTATAAACGACAGAAAAATTTTATCCTTGACAAACTCCAAGACGAGTTTCCATTATAACTTCATGACACGTAACCCCCCTATTTTTTTTTTTTTGCAGCAAATTTGTTAAATTAATGTTTCTATATTTTTTACCTTTAGGCTTAAATATACCATAGTAACAGCATATTTTCCCAAAAAAAAGGGGGTTCTTTTCTTAAATAAAAATGCTTTTTTAAAATGAAACATACCAAAGGCACTATTCTGTGCCAGGGGTTTCCCGTTTTAAATTTTAAAAAAAAGTTGTCTCGAAGCTTTTTGATTATATGCTCAGGGGGGGTAGAAAAAACGGGGACTCCGATATCAGCATTCAAGGCCCCTTTCATTTTCCATAGAAAGAAAATGTAAAAAATGGAATCCACACTAATAATTATAGTTATTTTATGAGTATACCAGAAGTATTTTTGCCAAATAAAAACAAACCATATATTATAAGGGGGCGTCCTTAAATCAGTGAGTCTCAACGGGGGGAAGGGTGTTCGACAAAAATCACAAAATATCACAAAGGGGAAGGAGGGGGTGTACTGAGATATCATGTGTATTTATTTTGTCGTTGAACGCGCGATTTTAAACAACCGAAGGCGCTGTGTGAGCTCGACTCGCCGTTGCCCCCCACCCCCAAAACAAAAAAACCCGGCTGTCAGCGGTCGCCGATGCCCAGGCCCCCACTGACTGTATGGGATGGGTAACAAATAAAATCGGTACATATTTTTGCAAATAAACTGGAAAGATAAATATAGGGAGCTATATAAATATATTTACCTAAAACTTGCGAGATCCCGTTTCTCCCAAAGGGGTGGCACAGATTATCAGCTATTTTTATTATTTATAGTATTCGGTTGCACAGGAACACTCTGATTAAAATCTTGAACAGCTATCGTTATGTATATGATTGCAGTCTTCTGTCTAAATGCGGTAATTTAAAAACTAGAGCTTTATCCCCCTTTCCCAATAATTTAGGGCTCTGATCAATATGATCACCCAAATCAGCAGTCTTAATGGTAGTTGTATAAAGACACTTTTATATTTGCTATTGGCTGATTGAATATAAAGTATATTCTGTGCTATATGGCACATATTTCACCTAAAATTTTAAAGAGTTTAAGTATAACATGTGGATCTAAAATCTTTGACGTTAAAATGAAAAACCCCGTATGCGAGGAATGTTACTTTTCTGAATACAAAATATCGTCAATGTCAAAGTACCAAAAGGAAATTTTCCCCTTTTATTGTTTTATATAAAGCGTTCATCACTTTATATTTCTACTTATTAACTATTAATAAAATATATTACTCACCCAGAAAAAGTATAAATGTTTTTAATTTTCAAGGACTCTCAAGAAATAATAGTATATCCAGGTCCTTACTGGAAGTACATAGGTTGATGAAAAAAAAAATGTTTAATCCTGCATTCATTACTATAATCTGTTCATTTTCGATTTAGAAAAAAATCTAGTAAGTAACCATAGTTACTAATTTTTTGAACAATGAATACCACCGATGATGGTTTGGGGTACCGGCCTTTCAAGGATTTTTTAGAATACAATTTTGCACGAAACATAAAGCTTTTTTTTTTATTAAAACTTTAAATTTTATTAGGAACCCGTTTATAATGTAATCTTACATAAAATCATAAAATGGCTTTATTGGTCTCTGCTGCTCAGTCATAAAAAAATCGCTCAATAAAAATCTTTATGTACAGGGTTTCTCCGTTTATCTTGGAGCATCACCAGTGCTTTTATTTTAAGAGTTAGAAGAAACTTTAAATTATAAAAGTTGAAAATTTTTTACTAAACCCGTCAGAATTTGTCATCAGAAAAAACAAAAGAGCATCGAAAATATGGTTCAAAATACCAAGTTTTTTTTTTTTTAATGGAACACCCTGTATATTATTATTTTTGGTTTTTTACTTTACTCTGATATTAAAAATATATATTTGTTGTATGTTTATTTTTGCCTTTTAAACCCAATATTTCACTTTAAAATATAGCATTTTTTTAAAAAATCTTATTGCCGAAAAACAAAATTTACCCTATTTGTCAATCGATTACTGATTTAAATATATGTAATATTTAATTGTTAAAAAAAAATAATTTTGCGGAAAAAAAACAATGCTTTAAGTTGTGGTTTTTTTTTTAAATATGCAATATTTTTAACTGAAAACCTAGTTAAACGGTAGAAAAAAACATATAAAGATATATATTTTTTTGAAACAAATAGAATAAGGAACCCAAAAAAAATAATAATATAAAAAAAAAACAAACCGGGTAATTTTAAACACTTTTCCAATGTTTTTTTTGTTTTATCGATGACAAATTCTGACGGTTCAAAAAAATACTTCAACTATTTTAATTAAAGTTTTTTAACTCCTAAAATAAAATTTTTTAGTGTCCAAAAAAAGGAAAAACCCTTATAACATAACTAGGTTTATTTAACTACATATTTACCGATATGTATTTTTTGGCAAGTATGTGTCATTAACGATCTTGTAACCCCATGCATTGTTTGGTCCTCTTCGGAAGCGACGTATTAAAATGGGTACTATTTAAAATAATATTAAATGAATTAATGGTACCGTTAGGATTATATGGATGTAACCAGCTGATATTTAAATGACAATAATCCGTTGTTTGTTGGCAATCCACTACTTGATAAGTGATATTTTCTGGGGCATTGGCACTAAAATAATTTTAAATTAACAAGTTTTATAAATATAGAAAGTTAGGCAGTATTTAATAAATTATTTTTAGTATTTAAACACACAATTTTAAAAACTGCGGTATTGGTATTTGTAGTGAAAAATATTTTTAAAAAATATTTAGTATTTAAATCCTCTTATGTATTTTTGGCAAATATATTTAAAGTTTCTTTTTAAGTTTCCCGTAATTTTATTTGAAAATGTGTTTTTTTATATTTTTTTTTTTAAGTAACACAAATCGCATCCAGTATGCGAGGACAATGCTTTTTTAAATTAATTTTTTATAACTACTGGAAAGAGGGCTAATTTGGGCTGATAATTTTTTGAAAAATAGTCGATTATAAAAGTAATTTTAATACAATAATCACCTCTTTTTTCCCTGTATATCCTTCTATTCAGTCTTCTACCAAATGTATTAGTATTACTGTTTTTAAAACTAATTTTAAAAAGAATAATTCTGATATGGCATTAAATATTCCAACTTTGAACACAGCTTTCTATTCCACAAAAACATCTTTCTATTTTAGAAATAACGGGTTTACACTTTGCAAATGATAGTTTATTACACCCATTAACTTGAACTTCTACGGGGATTCCCTGTGGATTGGAAGGAAGTTCATATCAAAAGGTACGCAACTTTTGGTCCAATCGCATATAACTCTAAGTTTCTGACAGCTGGTGCAACTAAAAGAAAAAAAAAAAATTAAAAAATGTAGTATAACATACAGTTGGATTAGTATATGAACTATTTTTACAAACACGTGGGGGAAGCGGCACATTATAAAAAACAAAGGCGGGCGCCAGTCAAATTAGTGTTTTAAAAAAAACCCTTTTTCTTTTTAAATCTGGAGAAAAAAAAAAAGAAAAAAAAAAGTTTTTTTCCCAAAAAAAAAAGATCAATAAGGAAAAAATTTTTTTTTTCTATTGTACTTAGTTACATTAATAATAATAAACCTTTTTGGTGAATATTTTTTTGTATTATTTTTTTTATCGGTTTATAGAAATTTCTAGTCATATTGCCAACCTGCCAATGTGATGCGACAATATAATATTTGAAACATTTGAAGTTTTGGGTGTGTTTATGTGTATCATTACGTTTTTAATAATTAAGACTTCGTTTTTAAATTTTTGGATTTTTGTTTATGTGCATTACTTATTTTTTACAGTGTTTGATAATGTTTTGTTTACTTTTGTAAACATTTTGTTAATAAAGATTAAAATATAATTTGAACTAGAAAATTTTTTCCCTATTTTGTTTTTTTTTTGATTCCCTTGGAAAAAAAAACCCTTTTTTTTCCGAAAAAAAAGTTTTTTTCCGGGGGCGTTAAAACACTAGTTTTAAAAACAAACCTTTTTAGCTACTTTTATGTTTTTTTTTTTTAAAACCCAATTTTTTTTCTTATAGTGATCCCAAATATACCGGGGGACAGCGGGGATGTAACAGCCCATAACATTTTTATTTTTTTGAATTGATTATTGAAATTTTTGGTAATGCATCTGTCAAAAGAACACTCTTTTAATGACTTAATAAAATAATTTTTTCACTTTAAAAGATTAATGTTGTATTGTTTGTTGGTGCACATAATGCTGTAAAGGGAAGGCAAATTAACAAGGGGGTACCTTGCGTTCTATTATCAAATATATAGACATTCAAATCTGGTGTTAGTAGGGGGTCAATACTTCAGTTTTTACAGGGAATTAAATAAACTTATTTATGAAACAAACATGACCATAAAAAAAAAGGGCTCAAGGGAAAATGATCGCAACATTCACTTTGTGTGTGCTGACAGGTTCTTTTAAATCTCTTGAAGAGGGGAAGGGAGGGACCAT
>JAHBCN010023685.1:0-12467 GCA_019359885.1 Listronotus oregonensis | reverse complement strand
TTTTTTTTATTTTCATCAAATCATTTTAACTATTAATTTTTTTTGACTTTCGTTTAGTCTATTTCATCAAATTTTGTTTTTTGGGAATACAAAAGATATTTGAAAAAAAAAATTGCTGTAAAAAAAAATTTAGTGTTATTATTGACCCTTTTTTATACCACTTTTTCATTTGGAAAAAACTAGAAAAATGACCAATAAACCTAAAGTGTGGGTTAAGAGACTAATTTTTATATAAAAAAAAAAAAAAACCAATTTTTTTTAGGTTTTTTTTTCAAAACGCCATTCTTGAAAAATGTATTAAAAACAACAAAATTTAACAAGTAAAATTAATTACTACATTAATCGGAAAAACCCCCTTTGATTTATCTCCAAAAATGGATATGTTTTTTTTTTATTTCCGCGTAATTTTTCTTTTATTTTTTTTGCAACTGTGTCATTTTTCCGCCCATGGTTTTTAACGGTGTGAAAACCCATTTTGGGAAATCGGTAGCAATAAACCGAAACCTTCGAAAAAATAAAGGTGTATTGGCAAAGGGGGTATTTTTTTAAAAAGGAAGAACATGTTTCCAAAAGCATGAATACCCACTGGCTGCTTTGTACATTTGCTGTTTCAAAAAAACAAGAATTTTCGGCATCGCTGGGTCTCTTTGATGCGGTTCAACCTTGCACCATATTTACCCCTTCGACATAGACCAGGCGTTGCAAAAAATTCTTGGAAAAAATTGGTTTTTGTACTAAGCATAACAATTCTAAAAACCATCCTTTTATCGTTTACATCTTTTATTCTTAATTTTTTAAGCTCCTCTCTTCGTCATGACCCATTTATACCAAATATCAGTGACACTTTCACATATTTTTCAATCTTTGCCTCTTGTAAAAACTTTGCAATATTTTCCGTAGTCAAAATTCTGGACTTTTTAGGTTTGTAAGAATTAAAGTTTCGTTTTAAAAAACGCAATCAGGGGACTAAAGTCATTTTTTTTAAGACAACGTGCTTCGTAACATCGAGTAATGGCTCCATAAAACTATTCTTTAAACTAAGCTAAAAATACCTTTTCGTGCGCAATATTCCCAACATTTTTCTTGTGACACCAACTTTTATAATTGGCATAGGTTTTTTCGTATACGCTTCTAGACTTTTCAGAAATTAATCTAGCAACTGCACAGTTAGCTGAATTTTTAAAATGTGGGGTAAATCATTGATTTTACAATGCTTGATGAACTTTTTAATAAATTTAACTTTGACTATGACATGAGAACAAAAGTTAACAATTGCGTTGTAATCTTAGGTTGTTATGCACATTACTGAAATTAGTCTACGTTGACATCACTTAACAAAGTCAACAATTATTTATTTTTTTTTAATTCGTCGGAATATACAAGGTATGAAATTCGGATCATAAACAATCATGATCTTATAACATGAATATCTATTAAAAGTTTTTATACTATAAGCAATGTATTTATTAACTAGACCTTAAGATCTACTTGATTTAGGCAATCAATAAAAGCAGCTCCACTGCTTCATGATTTAAAAAACACGCAATACAATATATCTAAACCCGTAAAAACTATCATTTAAATATTAAACTCGAAAGTACAGTTTTAAAGTGTCTTAATTAAAACAAACGTAATACATTGCAAACCAATCAATATTGCCTTTTAGCGAGCAGTATTTTTAAAGCAAAAAGTAAATAGCACCGAACTAAATTATAGCCTTAGCCAGAGCAGTGAGAAGAATTTTTAATATACCGCTTTTTTATAGTAGTAACCAACCACTGGAAAATAAAAAGTTTTTAGCAAAATATTTGTTCATTTTAACCGTTTTGGCATATGAATTGCTTGTAATAGTAGGTACTTTTAAGTGTTTTTACTAAATTATTATTTTAATAGGGGGCGCGTCGGCGTCGACAGGGGAGGCCTCGACTTAGTTTATTTACATTTATATTGAACGTCATATTTTTGCAGTTTTCTTTAGAAATTCTAATTTCGTGGCATGAATAACATAAAAAAGGTTTTCTTGTTGAAAACTTGTCAGGCTAGTCGTTTTTGAGAAAACACTCTTCAAAGAAAATAGTACAAACAAAAGAGTATTCCGACATTTTTTGGAAGGCGAGAACCATATTTTTATTTAATTACACTGTTATTAACACAATTATATTTAAATAAACTTTATTTTTAAATATAATGTTAAATTCGTTTATCGTTGAAAAATTGCGTTTAATAAAAATGTGAAAAATATTAAATCGAGGCCTCTCCTTTCGGTACGCCCCTGATTAAAATAATAATTTAGTAAAAACACTGAAAAGTGCCTACAATTAAAAGCAATTCATATACCAAAACTCAGATAATCATCTAAAACGGTTCCAGAGATAAATAATAGAACCCCTATATCCCGGTGCCATCTTTGAATAGACATAGTAACCTTATGACGCATTTGCGGACCTATGTTGATATGAACTTTTCTTTATAATTTATTATGTAGAATCATCCCTACAATTATTCGAACAGTATTTTCGGACACCCTGTATATACAAGACTTCGATTTTTAAGCGTATAAGTGTAAAGCTGGAAAAGTGCCTCTTTTCTCCCGCGGATAATTTGATGCACGACGCGAAGCGGAGGGCATTAAAATCCAAGAAAGGAAATGCACTTTACTCTAGAGGAATGTATACAGGTGTGGAAAATCCAAAACCGAACATAGGGATAAACTGTAATGTATTAAACAGAAACGGACAATCCCTTTAACAGGGTCCTTGCACGCAAAATAAATGTTTATAATTTCTATGTAGTTCGATTAAATATGGGTCTAAAATTGCGTGTGTAATTGTATACTGATAAATACAGTAACTTCGAATATTTCAAAAATAAAAGTACTAAAAATTCAAATTTTCTAAAACGATTCTGATTGGATAGCGTCATCACTAGGTAATAATTTGCCAAATCTCCAACTTAATTGTACTGTTTGACAAAAAACTTGAAATACCTATTTGATTTGTGAGATGAGAAATGAACTCTGTAAAAATCTCTGCTCATTACTGTCATAAAACTGATAAAGAATACCATCAAAGTGACTTACAAACAAACAAACTAGATGTTGAAGATAACCTTTCAGGATCACGTCCCCCTGCTTGAAGCCATAGATTCCTTAAAGCCTTATCAGATGGAACTTGAACAAAAGCCCAGGCAATTAATAGACGTATTTTTGTGAGTAATTATACACCAACGGTAAACTTTACTCATTTTGAGACACAACCGTAAAAATCCAATACAAATCACACAGAACAAGAGCAACGATAAAATGAAAACAAATATTGCAAAAGCGAGGTTATAAAACCGCCCAGTTCAATGCGTACATCTAGTGTAATCTCCACTGTGTCATTGTACCAATGCCAAAAAAATTGTACTACTAGGCTATTTTTGGCAACCAGACATTTACCTATAAATGACGTCATTTATAGTAACCTAACGAACGTTTTCGCGGGACCTTTGAATTTCGAAGTTATTAAATCGAAATATCGGCAAAAAAGCGAATTAAAGAAAAAACGAAATAGTAGGTTTTTGAAGAACGGTCTATAATAGTGCAAACGACATCATTAAAAAAAAGTGCAAGGACCCTACTGTGTGAAAGAAGTGAGACAAAGCTTTGCAATGTGTCGATACTTGTATTAAGCGCTGCTCCGAACAGCGAAGACAGCGATTCGAGGCATACGGCAACATTCGTCAAGCGTACGCTGTTTAAGGTATTTTGGAGAGTATGCACACTGTCCCTCAATATCGAAAAAGTCGAAGAAAAGTGTC
The DNA here is from genome assembly GCA_019359885.1 of Listronotus oregonensis. NCBI lineage: Eukaryota > Metazoa > Arthropoda > Insecta > Coleoptera > Curculionidae > Listronotus > Listronotus oregonensis. The sequence goes on along the minus strand of JAHBCN010023685.1, from coordinate 8,666 downwards.
GCCAAAAACTGTTACCGGAATTAAATATTAGAACCTTTTCCCATTTTAAAACTATCAAAAAGTAAATTGAATTAGATCGTTTTTACTTAAAATTGAACATTTTTCATATAAAACCTGTAAAATTATGCTTTAATTTTTTTCTTTGTTTTTTTTTTATTTTAAACATTGTAAATAATATATTTTACCTACATGGATTAACACAATTTTTTTTTAATACAAAAATGTTTTTATTTCAATTAAGAGGGGACAGGATTCTAAAATTATAAATAACTACAAACTTTTTTTAAATAAATTCACTGATGATATTTTATTAAAGTAACAATAAAAATTTATTCACAAATGACTTGAACTAAACTCAATAACACATTTTAACAATTGATTTCCATAACGAAAATTACTAATGTCATTAATTTTACATCTCTTTCAGTATTGTAAAAATTCTCTGTGCATCGACTTTACTGATTGTTCAGACCACAGGCCGACACCCTTGTCATTTTGCAAAAAGTCCAGGCATTCTATTAAATGATTTAACAGTATGTGTATCTTAAGAGTTTCTGATACTTCAGTGGATTTAAATACTTTTGAAAGATGTTTGATGTTTTTTTGTAACTCCTCCTTGTCAACTAAAACTTCTGATGAAAAGCAACCCGATACAATTTTGTTTATCGTTTTCATTGATTCCACAAAAGGTGTTACTTGAATTGGGTGTACACTTTTTAACACATCAGAATCATATAGTTTATCGGCATTTAGTAAAAGCTGTCTACAGGCATTACCTTCAAATAGGTGACCTTGGTTGTTTTTTGCCACAAGATTTAATCCTTTGGGCCAATTTAGTGCGTTATTTTCTCCCAGAAGAGGTACAAGGCCTTTAAAAAAAAAGATGGTTGACAAAACCCTGAAGAATATGCAGCTCAGGAACTATACATTTTTCAAGTACGTATCTTTCATAGGGTTCTTTAAAAATTGGCAAATTAACTACATTAAAGCAATCTTTGGCTACTTGCTTCTTTTTATCCAACAAACAAAATTTTTCGTGGTGCTGACGCAAGTCCTTAAAGGTTCTCAGATCGTTTTGATTTTCTCCCAATTCATTATATTGGTGTTTTAGGGAAACAAAACAAAATGGACATGGAAATGTTGATGCTGCTGTTTGCAGTCCATTAATAATCAGCGTTACTTTTAGGTCGAATACAAATTTAAATGAAATCTTGTTTATCGCTACAATGCTAAACAGATATTTTAAGTTGTCATAACTTTCTTTAATTTCTGGAACAATACATAGTATTAATATTTTTTGACGCTTGTTAATTTGGAATTTTTGGAAACTTTTCCTCCCTGTTCGTAAATAGTTCTTGACTCCGGTTTTTTGTTTAAGTCTAGATTTTCTTCGTCCTGAAAAAGCGATAAGCAGATTTTAAAAAAACCCTGACCACCGTCAGCCATTACTTTAATTTCTGGTGTGCCGATTATGTTTCTTTTTTCTATTACGGTTTCTAAAAGTTCTTGAGCGTCAGCATAAACAACTGGTCTTAATAATTTATTTTTGTTTTCAGAAACTTCGAAATAACTAGTTGTGTGTTTATATACAGAATCTAAAGACTGTTTGTTTCTCGTGCATATTCTCAGTAATCAGAAGGAATTGCTTTCTTTCCAGCGAAACTTCTTATAAAATTTGTAACAACTCCCATTTGGTTTGATGTTGCACAAGTTGCTTAATGATACTGATTTAATTTGTCATGAGTAAATATGCTTTTTTTATTAAATATTGGATTCACAATTATTCTGGAAGTCCGTCCAAAAGTTTTTAATTTCAGTGAAACATTTTGCATCGTTTTTTTCTCTTCGAGGTTACGATTTTTTAGTAGTGGAAGTTATTGAACCAGGCTGGAAACATTTTGTAAAGTAGTCGACGGAAGGCATTTATGACTAACACCCTTCTTGATTTCATGGTAACACTTGGAACATACAAGCTTTTTTACGTTTTTAGTTGTTGTGCTTTTATTCACTCGAGTAATACCTCTTCCCGTAATAATTTTTGTATGACACTTTTGACGAGCTACAGTACAAATTATGCAGCTTCAAAATTTATTAATGTTCCGAGTTTCTTTTAATAACTTTATATTTTTGAATTTAGGTGTCGAAGAAAGGGGTCTCTTGAAAGTACCTTTCTGATTTTCTTGCAAAGCGACCCTACAGGTAGAAAAAACGAAGTTGGGTATCTCTGATCATTTAAATCAAACTCACTGTTAGCAAACGTACTATTATTTTCGTGATCCATTATTGAAAACAGGCAAAACCGCACAACGTTTTTATAAGCTTTGCCACACTTTGATCTAAGCTCAATGAGCCGAGAAGCGATAATTTTATAAACTTTAATAATAAGTTACTGTGGTCTAAGGTTAACGTTGTAATCCTGTCAAAACTAGCAGATTTTGTTTTCTATTTTTTCCACAGCCTACTATGTCCATTAGGTGTTTTAAATTTAATTTATGTTTTAGAACTAAAGAACGATTTTCTGAATGAAAGCAAATTACATTTTTTTTGTTGTGCTTAGATGTACTAAAACTGCAACCCCTGCCCCTTCCCCCTCCAATTAGGTAAAAGTAATTTTTAAGTAAATTATTATATGACAAAGTAAAATAAAGCGCGTTAGTCGATTTTCAACGACGTGTATACATATTAAGAAATGTAAAACGTTAATAAAAACACTTGTTTTTAATTTTTTTGTGAAAAATTTTAATTTGGGGTAAAAACGATCTATTCTAATTTACTTTCTGATAGTTTTAAAATGGGAAAAGGTTCTAATATTTAATTCCAATATCAATTTTTGGCGACACTTTTCTTCGACTTTTTTGATATTGAGGGACAGTGTGTATTTCCTAGTTTAATTTCGATCTCACTCTGTTTAAGTGGTTTATTTGTTTTCTTTGTTCTACTTGCGAAACGTCCATGTTCGGTTTTAAACTTTCCACACCTATATAATTTGTTCTACTACTTTTCATTCAAATTTTCAAAAATTATCTTAAATTTTGTGTTCTATTATTAAATTGTGTTCATTATTTTTTAGATAATACCCTTTTTTAAAAACTTGTCAAAGTATAACGTAAGATTTGAAATCAGTTAAGACATTAAAGAGGCTGGTGTTGCCAAGAGGAACTTTTTTACAACATAATGATTGACACAAATTTAAAAACCTATTTAAAAAAATTGTTTGAATTCTGGACATTTTGGAATTTTACAAGTTAATATAATTAAATCTTTTGCCAAAATAAAAAATAATAAAAATGAAATTTATCAAAAATTAATTGGCATGGTCGGCTGAAGTAGGAAGGTAAAAATTTTACCTCCTTAACGGAGGTAAAGTGACGTTTTTACCCTTATTCAGGGATGAAAAACAGTATTTTCTAAGAAGGTAGTAAAAAATACATTTACCCAATATTATTTTTCTTGGTTAATCTAATTCCGAACTGGATTTAAATATTAAATCTAAATCTAATGAGCAATATGCTTCATCCAGCGAGTAAAATTCTGAAGGTCGAATAAGTCCAAATGCCAACTTTCAACGTCCAAAAAAGCAGCCAACAAAACACACCAAACAACAACAAAAAAACCAACAGACAAACAGACTTTGAAGGTCAAACGAGGTCAGGGTCATCTATCTCGTTTCGCCGAAGGTATACAAAGCTGCGGAAGCTTTTAAAGGATTCTAGGGACGTCTACAAAGAACTTACCAACCAGAAAGTCAACATTCAATTCACCATTTTGTTATAAAGAAACTTAAAAGGTCAGGTCTAGGTTCTTCAGTTCGGTTCGCTGTGGTGTTACGAAGTTGCAACAACTTTTAAAGAATACTAGGGACGCCTACAAAGGATTTAGGAGCCAGAAAATCTACGGCGCTTCCATCATTTTGTCACAATAAGACTTTAAAGGTCAACCGAGGTCTAGGTCCTCTAGCTCGGTTCGCCGTAAAGATATGGAGCGGCAAAAGCTTCCAAAGGATACTAGAGACGCTTACGCAAGATATGTCAGCGAGAAATTTGACTGAGCCCCGACATTTTGTCATAATCGAGGTACACGCGTCAACCCCGATCAAGTAGAATTTATTTAAGGGATTCAATACACTACTAAGTGTATTGAAATGAGTATAAGAGGTTTACGTGGGAGTCGAACCTTCGGGTTCCCAGGTTCTCGGGAACCCCCATGGGTTTATCTAGGACTCCAGTGAAACGGAAAGCGTAGAAAGCGGTAATGCTTGTGGATACTTAAGATACAGTCGCTGTTACCCCTGAACGTGCCGGCCAGGGGCCAGTGGGTTCAGCAGAACTCCTCGAGGTTGTTCTCGACTGAAGAGCAAGCTGACATATCACGATTAGGAAGCGAAAAGCAACCCAACGCTTTTCCCAAAGAAGACAATAGGAGGCTTCACGAGGGTCATTATTAAATCAATTTTCGAACGGTGCAGTTGATGACAGTGACGACTAAATAGTTAGCATAGTTACGTTGCATTGTTGATACCATAGAAACGTTTGTTAACTTGATTGCCAATAAAGTGGTGTAAAAGGACGATTTTTTTATGCGAGGTATAAAGGAACAAAACAGTAATAACTATATCCTATAGGAACAATAGTTACAGATTTTTTGAATATTTTGCCTAAAATATTCTTATTACAGCAAAATATTAGTTTTACATTGAAATAAGTTAATAATTCTTAATGGAGTTTAGATAATTCAAGTCATGTAATTCCATAACCTGTCAAAAACGGTGCCCATATAAAAAAATATATAGATATCTAAAAAAGAAACAAGTAAGAAAAATGCTAACTAAGTACTAATCTGCCATGCTTTTAATTAAAAGCAAGCAATCGATGGCAACCAATTAATGATGCTTTTAAACCGTCTGTATGTTTAGAGTAAAATATAGTTTGAATCAAATAGGAAACACCGAACAGCAAACTAATAGCCTTAGGTCAGGGTGGTGAGAAGAATTTTTAATGTATCCTGTTTTTGCAGCTATTCGTTTTAAAACTTGCAGCAGCCCAGCAGCTGCGAACTGAAAAATGTTCTGCCAAATTTTTAAAACGGTGTTGTGTTTTCCATCATTTTTGGTTGTAATTAAAGATTATTTCAATGTGTTATTGTTTTAATTAACTATATACCTAGTTGCAAACAATAAATGTTATAAATTTTGTACTAATGAATATGGTATTTACTTATCGAGCACACGGCTGATTTTACTGAAATTTTGTATACGGGGGTTTTTGGCGAGGCTGATCACAAATCTAAAGTCAAATTTTGTCAAAAACTCCTAGTATTTAAGTTATAACGCACCACTCGGACCTGCACAAAATTTCCTAAAATGTATCCTTCTTAAAATTAGTTAAACCAAAAATGAAAGAATTTTTGGTAAAACATTTATTATTTTTTGAGTATATTTATTTTTACGTTTCTTTAGTCGTTATTTTAACCACCAAATGCCTTCAAAAGAAAAATAATTTTACTTAAAAAAGTCATCAAAATTATCCAAGGATTTTTAAGCAGTAATAAAACTTGGGAAACGATTGAAAAGCGCCTACTTCTTAAATTTAAAATGTGTAAAAATTGAGTTTGCATTTTTTTTTTTGTTTGTGTTCAAAAAAGAGGATGTTGCCAATTACCTATTTAATATAAACCTCATCAACAAATCCAAGTTCAGGGAAATGCGCCCCTGTCTCACTTGTATTAATATCTGACTTTATGCACGCTTATCATAATGCACCTTTAACAAAAATTAAAATAATGCTTTTACTTGAATTAAATGCTACTTTTTATGATTTTCGAATTTCTCTATTAAATATATATCTTTTACATTTAATGCTGACAAAAGCAATTTAAGTTTTAAATTTGGCGTCTTTCAGTTATACTAGCTTATCGTCTAAGAGTCCCTAGATAATTTGCTAATTTTTTTAAAATATAAAAAATTTTAAATGTGTTTTTAAGTAAAACTAATGCATACAATTATTACACAAACTACATTAGTTTACCCATGGATGATGGTTTTGAGGTACATGCAGTCTATACAGACTTTAGCAAGGCATTCGATCTATTGGATCAAAGTGCCTTGTTGAATAAACTAAGATCTTTTGGCGTAAGAAAACCTTTTTACTCGTGGATATCATCATACCTTCAGGGAAGAACATCAATCAATCTTTTATTTGCTGACGACTTAAAATTCTATAGAGTTGTCAGGTATGATGAAGATTGTGAGGCACTGCAGAGGGACTTGGATAGTTTGGGAGAATTGTGCTTAAAAAATAACCTTAAGCTGAATGTGTCTAAGTGCTCATACATCATATTTAGTCGCAAAAGAAATGTAAGAGATTTAAGTACAATATTGGAGGTGCTGAACTGCGGAGGGTAAATGTGGTGATAGATTTGGGAGTGTGGCTGGATAGTGAACTCCGTTATACGGCTCACTATAAAACAATCATTAACAAAAGCAACCGTATGTTAGGTATGACCACAAAAATGTCGAATGAGTTTAATAATTTGTGTGGTATTTGTAATAATGTTATTTGTGGTTATGTGCGCATTGGAGTATTGTTGCTTAATTTGTAGTCCCTATTACGAAATACATAAAAAACGTTTAGAACTAGTACAAGTAAAAATCTGAAAGTACTTAAGGTTCCGAATGGCGCAGGAAGGCTTGTTGCTAAGCTTGGATAAGGTAAAGGCATATCCTGGGATAAGGAGGCTGGGAAACCGCAGACAATATTTTAAGCTACTCTTCTTTTTTATACAGTATTACAAAACATCGTAACATCACCTGACATATTTGGTGTTTTTGATTTTTACATACCACCTAAAAGTTTAAGAATGTCACCACTGTTGTCTTCCAAGCATTATGATACCTTACATACTCAGAATATGCTCCTAAACAGAATTGTTAAGTCTGTAAATAGTTTCCCTGACTTAGACTTTGGCGTGTCTGTTAATGCTTTCAGAAATAGACTGAGAGTCTGATTTTGGGAGGCTAATGGTAGTGTTAGAAAATATTAGCTATATTTAATTTTAATTTTATGTTTTTTGCTTTAGTGTAAGTAAATGTAAAAATGGTGTATCCGTTAAGTTAATAAAAAAATAAATAAATAATTGTAAATAGTTTACCTGTCAAATAAAAGGTGTTCTACCATAAAATCATTTAGTTTGGCTATGACCAGGAATAAGGAGGAATTTAAGGAAAGTTTCTGCATTTTTCAGGTTAGGTCTAAGTAGAGTGTTATAACTTAAAAACTGAAAGTTTCCGGTAAAATTTATTCAGATTCGCCCAAAAAAACCTCCGGATAATTTTTTTTAATAAAATCGGCCGTGGGCCCGATAATTAAAAATTTACCATAAATGATCAGATATTTAGTTAAACCGGATGATCAATATCTACAATGAGTTAAATAATGTGTTAATGGCTCTCGATATGTTATACACTCACTGACACAACTTAGCATTGTTCTAATGAGGTGGTCTATATCTTTTTTATGTATCCTATTTCACCCTATCTCTAACTCATGTCTAAGTACTGTTACAATCTAGGGGTGTGCTGTAAATTTACCAATCCAAGAGGTCCCCCATTAATCACTTGATGTTTTTTAGCATTTTTTTAACCCCCCTCCCTCTGGAAATAAGTGGTGAGGTTTAAGACTAACCACCCCCTACCCGAAATCAAGTGTATATTATTGGTACAAAATATCTTAAAAATTTTAGAATCCTATCTTTAATTACAAGTAAGTATCCTAATCCAATTTAATTCTGAAAAATTAAGGGCCATGAAAAAAATATCCAAATAGATATTAAGTTTGCAGGTTGATTTTAATTGGTATAAAAATTATAAAGGAAAGGTGACAAAATAAATACACGTGATATCTCACTATACCCCCTTCCCTCCTTTCGAGCCTCACGTGATAAATGGACGACCCCTATGACCTAGGATGTCCTACACATGTTCGGTGTAACACATTTAAAGCGATCTTGAGGGCCATGGTAAGCGGTTAATGTCGTGTGGATGCATAGAATCTACGGTTACTCTAAATATATGTGGTCTGGCGTTGAAAAATAGAGTTTTTGTCCATCTTAGAATACGGAAAGACATGTGATTCCACTATTTCTTGGATGCACTGAAGGGCCGTCATGTTAGATCTAGCAAAGGCTAGATATATCCTGCCCCAATATCCGGTTTTACAAGCTCTGTGTCTCCGGTCTTCTTGGATCTATGCCATATTAAATTGGTACGTAAAGATCGATTTGTTCCTTTTTCAATTTCTTTAGTTGATACACCTACCTCACGTAAGCCCACAAATCGCTCCTTTACGCACTTAAAACCAACTCTTAAAATGTTAAATCACAACTGTTAGCAAATATTCGTAAAATTTCCATTGGACAAATTTAAAAAACGTTAAGATAAGCCCCGGATAAGGCTGAAAATTTAATAAAAAAACAATAAAGTAACCAACTTTTCTACATAAATGTGTCGTAAGTTTGTAGAAATACAATCTAGTACATACAACTTAAACAATTTAAATTGTTGTACCAAAAATAAACCATAGATAACCCCAAAATAAATTACACTAAAACAACCCGTTGAACACTGTATTCAGTTTACAATCAGATGAATAAAATAGAAACTAAATTAATTA
>JAHBCN010023684.1:0-12453 GCA_019359885.1 Listronotus oregonensis | reverse complement strand
CCTCGTCCTTATTTTACCATAGCACAATCTACTACACTACAGGCGTTAGAAAAATTGTGGTGGCAGTAACTGTCAGGGCCATACTAACCTTATGGGCTGTTTGAGCTACAGCCCAGGGGCGTCGTACTTAAGGGGCGTCACGAACGTAAAGATGAGGAATTTTTAAACTACGTCTGACAATTGAGTAAACGAACGAATTCTTTGTAAAAAAACGCCTTAAAAAAATGTTGATTTTTAAAAATATTTTTTTTTTAATAAAAGAAAGTGCCAAAGTGCTGACTATTTGACCGGACCATGGTACGCCTAGGTATTCGGCGTCTTGAATCCGAATCCGGAGTCAGTTTTTCGCCATTACGTAAGGAAACTGAGATTTTAAGGTTATTTATAGGTCAAAACAGTGATATTTTTTAAAGCAGCCCTGGTACAACTTCTCTAGTGAACTACTATTACTTTAAAGTACTTTTTGGACATTATGGGCGTTCTAACTGGCAAATTTCGATTTCCTGCTAAGACGTTGAATTTGATAATGCATTGCTGTAAGTTAGTGACGGTCGACCCTGCACTAATAGTGAAGCTATGTATAGCTTTACTAATAGTATAATCAACTTTCCAAGAGCAGTTTTTCCATGTACTTTCTAGCTCTGTTGAAATGTCCTTCTTGGATTTATTGCAAGCAAGAACGCATATCCGTCTTTAAAATTCGTAGCCCTTGGGTTAGCCAGGGGCAGCTTTACCTCCATGTTCAGGCAAGGTTCTAGGGTCAATCGATGCAGTGCTGTATCGACCGTCATTAACTGCAAATGCATTGTCAAAATTAAACATCTTGGCGGGGCAATCGATATCGGCGAGTTCGGACCCCTGGGGCCACTTTCTCTACCCTGGACCAGCTCTGGGCAGCACACGTAGCTTCACCTCAATGTTCACGCAAAGTTCTAGGGTCACTTGTGTCAGTGCTAAGTCGATCGTCATTAACACACAGCAAATGCATCGTCAAAATTCAACGTCTGGGCGGGGAAATCCAAGAAAAGTTAGAACGCCCATGGCGCCTTTCGCCCCTCTGGGCCGACCCTGGACTGGTCCTCAAGAGCTACTCAGGTGCCCGTCAATTTAGTAGTCCGTCAAAAAGTTGTACCAGAGACGCTTTTAAAAATATTACCATTTAGACCTCTAAATGACCTTGAAATCTCGTTTTTCTGACGTGATGGGGAAAACTGACGTATTCGGATTCAGGGCGCCGAAAATAACCTAGAAATACTATGGCCCGGTAAATAGTCAGGACTTTTTTTTTTTTGTAAACCTGTGTAATAAATAAAATGAATTTGCTCTAACTTAAGCAAAAAAAGAAGTTTATTATTTAATACAATAATTCAATTTATAATATTAAATATTATAATAAGTTAATATAGTTATATGTCGATGTTTTTTTTGTTAAAAATATTTTTTGATGTTTTATTATATACAATACTTTTATTTTTATTATTTTTTCATTATATCATTGGTATGTATTTAATTGAAGTTCAAATAAAAATAAATTTATTGACAAAAAAAATATATATTGCTATTTTTTTTGTATTTCTTATAATAAAAAATTATTACGGATTTTCATCACTATCCTTGTTATCCTTAAGCGCCGTGTATTTTAACTAAAAATGAAATGTAGGCTAACGGGAACTTTATTTTACAAAATAATTTTATTTTTAACTGCAATGAAATATTAAAAAATCATATTTAAGAATTTCAATGCCTATCTAGGCCCTAGGGCGCTAATTGGTTTATAGCCCAGGGCGCCCAAATTGATAAAAACGGCTCTGGTGTCAGTAAGAAATCTATGTGGCGGAGTTTGTCAGACTCCAGGTCAGCAGTTAAGGGCTAATCTTAGCAGGTTTCTTCTAGTAACACAATCGTCTTTAACGCACAAAATTTTGTTTACGTACTTACGCTTGTGACTCACATAATTTGTTACGATTAAAGCTTTTTCTAAGCTAACTTTTATGTTCAACTAATTTAAATTTAATAGCTGATAATGTATCTTTTATATTTTTTGTTAATTTAGTTTTTGTTAATTTAGTGACATATAAATCATTTTGTTACCCCGCTTTCTGACGGGACCTCGTTCGTAAGCCATGGTATAATGTTCTATATGAGAGAGACATTGACAAAGAGGTGGAAATCATGTCAAACATTATTACAGATTTGTTTAATGCTCATGCGCTCATAAGAACTGTTAGAGTTACGCGACCTAAGGCTCCCTGGTTGACGGATGGAATAAAGATTTTAATGAAACAAAGAGATAAGGCACTAACAGAATATAAGGCCAATAAAACGGAGGAGAACTGAAACAATTACAAGCGATTTAGAAATGATACACTTATGAATGTTCGGCGGCAAATGAGAGCTCATATTGGTCGGGTGGTTGGTGAGGGTAACAGCAGAAAAACTTGAAGCTTTGAGAGAACTTAATATGGAGGTAGCAAGAATTTACAATACCGAGAGCATTGGATGCAAATAAAATAAATCAATGTTTATCCATTTTTATGAGACTGTATAGTGTTGATGTACAAATAAACAAAATTTAATAATTTTAATTTCTGATTACCTACTATCGAATATTTTATTATGAATTGTTATATATATATATATAATATATATATATATATATATATATTATATATATATATTATATATATATATATATATATATATATACTGCTATAAAAGAAATAAAATCAAATGCATCAGGTTTCGGTGGGATTTCCTTGTCAATGCTAAAGTACTGCTGCCCTTTTATTTGTCCTTATATCAACCATGTCGTTAATGTCTGCTTAGAAAATGGATATTTTCCTAAGGCACGGAAGGTCTCGCGCAATCAGCCGGTTTCCCAAAAATAGTTCACCAGAGGGTTTTGCGGATTTGCATCCGATAAGTTTGCTGTCGGTATTGTCCAAGATATTGGAAAAAATAGTCTGTGGCCAAACTAATGCTTTTTGTAGAAAAAGTGTTATTCCCAATCTGCAAGCTGGCTTCACCGAAAAGCACAGCACTGCTACCGCACTTGCCAATGTTTTGGACAATATCGTGGCCGATTTGGATGCGGGAATGGTTGCGTCCCTTGTTTTGCTGGATTTTTCGAAAGCTTTCGACACTTTAAACCATGAGCTGCTTTGTGCCAAGTTTGCCCACTACGGATTTGATAACATTGCGGTAAAATTTTTTGAGTCCTATCTTTCCGAAAGGTTACAGAGAGTGGTGCTGCAGGAACAAATGTCATCTTTGTTGCCTGTAGTATCAGGTGTACCGCAGGGTTCTATACTGGGTCCACTTTGTTTTGAAACTGGCAGATATTTTAAAACGGATAGAGTTTGTTCGTATAAGCAGATGCAGATGATATTCAATTAAAATATAGTTTTGATATTCAATTAAATATAGTTTTCTATGCATGAACATGTTAACTCCCCACAGAAAGGCTTACTGCAATTTAAGAATTATATATGCCAATCGGGAGATTCTATCCAAGAAACTTAAAGTCATGCTTCTTAAAACCCTGGTACTTTCATTTTTTAATTACTTGTTCATTTGTTTATGGTCCATTTTTGACTTTACATATCGGAAGAAGAATTCAACGGGTTCAAAATTCATGTTGTCGTCTTGTGTGTTCCCTGCGCAAGTTTGATCATGTATCAGAAAGTATCAGGGATTTCTGACTACTTGCGCGCAAATCTAGTAGCACGCGACACCCTTCATAATAGAACTGTACCCAATGGGAGTATGTTCGCGGTGCCGAGATATTTGAAGGCTTTGTTTCGGAGTGGCTTTACTTATCAGGCTACAAATCTTTATAATAAATTACCAAACGAAACTAAATCTTTAAGTTTTGAGGCTTTTAGGAGGAGATACCAAGCATCTCTTTTTCAATCACAATAGTTTTAGGTATCCGCATATTATTCCTTGGTTGCTTGAATGTGTGTATTTAAGTGTGTGTATTTGAGACTTATTGAATCTACTTATATTATCTTATTTTTATTTATTATTTTTTTTATAATGTGTTTGTTATTTTACTTTAATATTGTGATAACTTCAGCCTGTTGGGGTTGTATGGTGGAGTGGCCGATTACTAATTGGCTAAATATCGCCCTAATGTGGTTGGCTGGTTGATTTACAAAATTTATCTTATAGATGTAATAAAAGACGATTATTATTATTACTTTTATTATATTTTTTATAATGTAAAAATATTTTAATAAAATTACGATTATTTTTTTTAATCCATATAATACTACGTTTTCAATATATGCAAAACCCGATTTGTTTTTGTCTTTTTTTTAACAAGGTTATAAAAATAGTTATTTTTTTCAATTAAATGTTTATGTCAAATTCATAATTACCCTTAATTTTAAACACAAAAGAGGTCCATTTATTTAAAAATACATTGTTGCATTGTTTTCATCCAGATGTTTCCATTTACGTGTTTGGTAACAAATCCAATTAATTTAAATTTATGTTTATCTTGAGGTCCACTTTTAGCCCTGAATATTTTACACAGTAAATGCTAATAGAATTAATTTAACAAATATCACCTCCAATATAACATTTTATCAAGGAGTTTTGGTTAGGTTAGATTTCTAAATAATTACAATAGCACTTGGAGATTTAATTCAAAAAATAATTTATTAAAAGAGAAATTTGTTGTTTTAAGTCACAACATTCTTAACTCTATTAAAAGAAGAGCTGTTCGTCTTATGAATCCACTGTGGTGAAACATGCACTTTCACAGGGCAATCATAGGATTGGTTTTGATGACATAAGAACAACTTCAATAGAAAAAAAGAGGGCCTTAATCTTAGTTAAACGTTCCAACCGCTGTGTTCACACGTCGTCGTCTTGGTTGGGCCCAGTAGGATCTTTTGAAACGTGCGCTAGAGTTGCTGGTTATCGGCAACTCTTTTGGCTAGTATATGAAACGGGATCCGAAACTAAGATGAACACAAGGCTTAACTCAAGGTGTTAGCATACCGTGCTGATGAGTGAATGGCATCCTGTTCCTTAAACAGGTGTCTCCAACGGTACCTCTGAGATACAGGGCGACCTCTTAGAGTATCTAGCCTTACTGCGGTAATGCGGGGCTCTGCCGTGGTGGACTATTACTTCCCTAGCTCCAAACGGAAAGCGGGCAGAACCGCTTTCATAGGAAAAAAGTGACAAAGGTGCCTGACCGAAACGGATAAATCAGTTTCGAGAGGTGCCACTCAAGATCACAAGCAGACAAAGGTGCGCCGACCGAAACGGGTGAATCCGTTTCGAAAGGTGCCCCTGAAGTCACCGGCGCCTGTTTCACGGGGAAGGGCTAATCCATCCCGAACAAACAGGTGCTTAGTGAGGGATCCCTGACTCCAAACAGAAGGCGGACAGAACCGCCTTCATAGGTTAAAGGGTTTCCTGGTTTTAAACAGAAAGCGTATAGGACCGTTTTCGTAGGGTAAGGCCAAAGATGCGGCTTCAGAAAGCACATCTGGTTCCTGTAACAAAGATCTGGTGGCTAAACACGTCACTAGACCGGGAGAGGGGGGCATGACGGATCTAATTGTCTGCTCGTCATACTCTTCAGGAGACAGGGACACCAGAACACATTGTGCTCGTGTCCGGTAGGTATCGGATTCATTAGAAGTCCGATTTTTGGGAGTAATATAAAAAGGTGTGTAAAAAGTCCATTTACTTTAAACCTACCTACCTACCTATCCAGTAAAACGTAGATACCAGCACTAAAAGATACAAAAACGCTAAAAATGAAGGCAGAAACTCCAAGTCCTTTACCATTGGCTGGAACGGAACAGAAAGCCCCGCCCACCAAAACTCCAACAAAAGCAGAAGCCCCGACAGTCGCCGTAACAGTCAACCGTGAGCCGTCAGGAAGAGTACTTCGACCTCATACCCTCCTTTGATAATGTCTGCCTCAGTAGTAGACGAAACGTCAGGTAGAAATACCAAGAGACCACGCAAAAAAGCCCGGAAAACCCATATAATGTACATAGTTTATGTTATATAAAGTTTCGTGTATCTTTTATAGTTTTTAAGATATTGACGTTTTAAATTAAAAAAAAATCGTTTGTATCTGAATATACGCCTTTTCTTGATTTCTTTTGTTTGAATCCTAATTTTGCCTTAGCACACACCACTTTTATTTTTTTGAGGGCCTGTATTATTTAATTTTGGTAATTATTAAAAACATAATTCAAAAATTTAAAACGCCTGTTTCTGAAGGTGTATCTGTGTCTGTAAATACGTTTTATTAAATATGTAGCCCCCTATTATAGGATACATTTTGGCAATAGGGACCAAAAATGTTTTTAGTGCAATTTTACTAGAAATAAATAATTTTCTTAGATAATAAACACAAGTTTCCTTTCACCATAAAGCAATACATAATTTGAAATGGGTCTAATTTTTATTGGGCAACTAGCTCCATAATTACAAAAATAATATGGTTTAAAAAGGAAAAGGCCGTCCCAAAAAGATTTGACCAAAACTAGGAACTTTAAGTTTTTCTTAATTGTAACGAGTAAAATTGCTTATTTAAACACAAATAAAGTTTTTCAGAATTTAAAAAAATAATTATTTGGCGTTGTAAAAAGTTACAAATTATACAAATAATTATATCTGGAATTATATTCAAATTAAAAAAACATACCGAGTTATGGTTTAAAGCAGCAGCATGATTACTTGCAAACGCAAGCTCCCAAATAAACGTAATATCTTCGTCACAGCATGTGCTTTTTAGATGAAATTTATAACGTCCGCGTTGTTGTTGTCACGCAGTCCTTTTCTGTAAGCAAATATTCATTATTCTTCCAAAACTGACATGGTAAAGCAAACTTTAGCCTTTAAAATTATATACAGAATGGCCCAACAAGACTAAATAATGGCTGTAAGGTATTTTTTTTAATTATAAAGCCTGTTTTTTCATATAGAAATGAATTCAGCATGAAATTCTGCCTATAGTAGCCACGCTATTTATAATTTGTAAAAAAACGAAAATTGGTTAATTAATAATACTTAGCTACGCGTTTCTTGATCAAATAAGACCAACAAAATAAATCACCAAAAGAAAAGTAACTTATTTTATAAATGCCATCTTTTAAGGCATTCCCAACATCTCGGTATTTGAAATATTTATATATAATTTTTTTTAACCGAACTCCTTGTTTTCTTACGTTTTTTCTTGTGAACGATTTAATGCTTAAAAATTTTGCCATCATAGTTATTATTAAAGTAGTGGGCATTTTTTCGCAATTTTGAATTTGAAAAAATATCGTGGTTTTCGGTGGTTTAATCGAGGGCGGCCTTACCATAACAATGCACAGCACCCAGCCGCCCTTGCTACTAAATGTAAAACATATTTAGGAAAATTAACTGCATCTTATACAGGGTAAAATGTTTAAAGTGTCAACTTCTTGCCTAAATACATGCATTTAATTTCCTTTCATTGATTTTTGTACAGCACTAAATGGCGTTTGCTTCATGTCGAATCGTGTTAAATGTTTCTACTTTGCTTTCTGACAATTCTTCCTTTTTTGTACTATGCAACTTTAAAATTAACATATCTCGAAAATTATTTGTTTATTGAGTAATCTCAAAAGTACCTTTTTTATAGAGAACTAAGCAGACAATAGGTACCACGTGTCAAATTATTAAAAATATTAATAACCAAAAAGTTATGGTGAAATAACAGTATAAAAAGATAATTAAATTGCAAGAAACCACGCTAGTGGCCAAAATAGTAAAACAGTAACGAAAAGTTACTATTAGAAATTCTTTTTAGGTCAGTATCAAGTTTCATTGAAATCAAATAACCAGCTTCGGCTGGTGATAGTAGTTTTGTGAAGCAGAACCCGCACCATGGTTAAATTTATATTTTAGACTCTTATTTTAACTTGTTTTAACCAGGTAGCAATCATTTTCTAGTGTCAATTTGTTTACAAATAAAAATAAGTGACAGGTCAAAATTATTCGGAGATTGTAATAAGCACCTCAGAGAAAATTAACAGACATTATCTTAATTTGGATAAATTATTTTAACTACAATGTAAATACTTAAAAGCAAGCAAAAGACAGAAGAAATTCTTCTAAAAGCTAAACTTAATTAAGGACTTACAATAAAAAGGTTCTAAAAGGTCAGCGTTATTTACTATGCAGGTACGCATTCTTCAAAAAAATATTTTTAGAAACTTGTCTTATATTCTGCTTAATATTATCTTAAGTTGTAAAAGTTACTTAATTAACCTAATATAGTTAACGTAACTCAACAAAAAAATAATTTTTGTAATATCGGACGACCAATTTTCCACTGAAATGAACCGCCTTTTTCAATTCATCCATACGGAAATGTTTGGTTTAGTTTTTCACTAAACTGGAGTTTCGTTATGTACGTGTGGCTCTGTTGGAAGCTACCTTGAGGAGGAATAATACCGGCCAACTTCTTGGAGCCAAAGCCGTAAAAATACCTTTAAAAAGCGACAGATCCCTTACAGCCCGTTGGTTGGGCAAGGGGAGGAAGCTTTTCAGTTAGCGACGTATCATTAATGGAATCGGGAATCGAGAATGCTAAGAGTTGCGGGAGACGCCATTCCCCAGTAGTCCAGTAAATGAAGAAATAAAGCTGTAAATAAATCTGTACAGTTTTCTCTTGTGGCACAATTCTTAGGTCTTTGAGGATGCTTTCAAGCGAAAAAAAGTTTATCAATATTAGCAGGTGGAAAAAGGCTGAAAATGGCCCCTTAAGGCCATAAAAATGGGTTTCACCCTAATATCTGCAAAATATGCAAATTGCAGAATTATTTTTGTTAAGACAAAAAATGAAGACTGCCTTGTAGTCTACAAAACTGGTTCCTATTATTTTATTTTGAAAAATCGATAGTTTTTTAGATAACAGAACCCGAAGTCCCCTTACTTCAGCTGCCGCTCTACCGCTAGAATGCCGCTCTCTTCATGGATTCACTTTTAAGCGGGCGAATGAATTCTTCCATTACTCGGGCAATAATGTACATTTTTTAATCATTCAAAATTTGTCGGAATGGGAAAACCCGTACCTATCATTGCATATGAATTTAGGTGTATTATGATTTTTCTAGAGTATTAAAAAAAGCAGTCAAAGTTTTTTTTTCGCAATATTTTAAAAGGTTTTACTTTATTGATATTTTTTTAAAAAATGGTTTGATATTAACATTTTTTTTTATAATAAAACCTTAGCAAGTGTTCAATGATCCCACAAAATTTCCTTCACCAACTTTCTTGCATTTTGATAAAAAATTGTTTTACCCATCTGCAATTTTTAGTAAGAAACTACTACTACCACATCTATCCAGTGTGGAATGTTATGGATTTTTCGACGGCCGTTTTTGCAAAAAATATTGGTGTTGCGAAAAAAATAGTAGATTCCATTTTTGTAGATTTTGAGGTGACCTTTATTTTTTGTTAAAACAAAAATTCTCTAATTCGCATATTTTGGCAGATATTCCACGTCGGAATCGTAATAAACTTTTTTTCGCCCTAAAGCACTGGCAAAAACCTAAGAACAACGCCACAAATAAAAACTGTACAGATTTATTTACAGCTTTGGGTACTTTCAGGTCTTCAGTTACTGGACTACAGGCATGAAAGCAATATTCTTAAAAGGGTTTGATTTAAAATATATATACAGAGTACACAAATTAGAAGAAGAGAAGTACTTTTTTGTTCGAAAGAGAAATCCAAGCTTTTTTGAAGCTGCTGATGCTATGAATGTAATGTGCCAGTTGAGGTTATTCCCAAAAGTAACGGCAACAAGATTAAATGACTCTTTAAGGTACATGAGCAACTTTTAAAAAATGAAAATTAATGGAAAAATCTAGGGTATTATTGGCAGTAAATTGTTGGGCAAACAGTTTGTCATTTTCTTTAGGGGTAAAAATAATTTTATATTTTATATTTAAAGTTTAGAGGTAGGTAAGAATTTAAGCATAAGTTTTGACTAAGGACTAGAAGGATTTACTGTCATTTGAGCAATATATTTAGGTATGCAATCATTATTTTTAAATTTTATTATAGAAAAAATTAAAAAAAGAACAGATACAAGGAAGAATGTTGGTTTATAAGCCTATAATTTTAAATATTAAAGACGAAAAAATTACTATTGTGCACAAAGCGCAGAATATAATTTTTTAACAAAAAAAATCAAAAAACGTCTAAAATGACAAAAATTTAATAAATATGTCAAGTTTGAGGGTTATTTTTTGTGTACTTACCATTTAAATTTGTATATAAATTTATCAAAGATGTATTATTAAAGATACTTGAAATTGCCTAAATTAAAACTTTAAATTTTTACGAATATGATGCGCAAAAAAAGCTGATCTTTACCCACCTCCTCTGTCCTGCAACTCATTAAAAAATAGTTACCAATTACGAAAGTAAGTAAATAGTATTTATTGGTATGAATATACAAATAACGTAAACATATATATATATATATATATATATATATATATATATATATATATATATATATATATATATATATATATATATATATATATATATATATATATATATATATATATATATATATATATATATATATATATATATATATATATATATATATATATATATATATATATATATATATATTTTAATATATATATATATATATATATATATATATATATATATATATATATATATATATATATATATATATATATATATATATATATATAATAACCGGTGACAACAAATCCTACCCACCCTTTTATTTTCTTGAATAAAAACATATAGCTTTCAAACCAGAACTATAATAAATTCTAAAATGCTGATTTTGGATATGATAAATGTTCTATCACTTGGTCTAACCGGAAATGACATCAACTTTGATTTTTTCAATGGAATACTCTGCATTTTTTTTAAAAAAATTTGATTCACGAATCATTTCTGATATAAAATGTATATTATGTCCTACATCTATCTCTGCTAGATTTTCAGACAATGGCGATTAAAGAGGTCCAAACTACCCTATTATGCAGTTTTTATGGGAAAACAAATAAATGGTATAAAAATTATTATGTTTAATTTAATTTTTTCTGAACTCTATCTGTGGAGGTCATAATAAAACTTTTTCCGGCTTTACCGGAAGTGCTGCGAAAAGCTTTTCTAATAATGTTACTTCAAAAAAATTTTAACACCCTGTATTTTTTTAAATTTGGATTCTACGGGTCATTCCTCATATAAAATCTGATAATATTCTATACCCATCTTTGTTAGTTTTTAAAAATGGGATTGAAGATGTCCCGCCGCATATTATGCAGTTTAGGGGAAAACCAATTAACCTTAGAAACATTTTTATTTTTATATTTAATTTAAATTATTTTTTAAATAACTACTTAAATAAAAAACTAATATTAAAATAACACAATTGCTCCAAAAAAGACCCTGTTATTTTGGCCTATTAATTCTCAACTTTATTATTTGTTTTTTATTTCTGTAATTGGGGTGTTTGAATCTTCAATCCCATTTTCTCAAAAATAACAAAATGGTTGGTATTTCAGTTTTATATCAGGAATGACTCGTAGAACCCAAATTTAAAAAATATTCGGGTTTTGCATTTAAATTTTTAAGTAACATTATTAGAAAAGTCAATTTTCGCAGCACTTCCGGGGGGTAAAGCCCCGAAAATTTTTGAAAAATTAAATTAAACATAATAAATTTTATATCATTTATTTGTTTTTCCATTAAACTGCATAATGTGTGGTAGTTTGGACATCTTTAATAGCCATATTCTTAAAAACTAGCAGATACATATAGGATATAATTTAGACTTTATATCAGGAATGATCCTCAAAAACCAAATTTAAAAAAATATACAGGGTGTCCCATTAAAAAAAATCAAAGTTAATATCGTTTCCGGTTAAACCGGAAGTGATAGGCACATCTTATAATATCCAAATTCGGAATCTTATAATATAATGTGTCATTCTAAAATTTTAAAGCCATATGTTTTATTCAAGAAAAATGGGCTGGGTAGTGATTTGTTGTCCCAAATAAATATATATATATATATATATATATATATATATATATATATATATATATATATATAATAAATAAAAAAATTAAAGTTCTTTATATTTTTATAAATAATATCAAAAAAAAGGGAGAAATTCTTTGGGCATAGATCCAATAAATAAAAGAAAAATAAAATATCCTGGTAGGTATGATTATACGGTTTTGTTTTAAAATTACGAGGCCTCCAAACATATGGATAACCCCGGTCCACCAATCCGACTACACGTGTTTCACCCTTGTTGGGATGGTCACACCGAATGTAGGCCGGACACCCTGAAGATAAAAATTATTTTGAACATCTGTAACATAATACAGCTGAACGTTGAAGCAACAGCGCCATTCGTCAAATTCAAAACAACCAAT
>JAHBCN010023683.1:0-12367 GCA_019359885.1 Listronotus oregonensis | reverse complement strand
CCTATTTATCGGATCGCGCCCAAATCAATAGGGTTCTAAACCCGGGATCAATTCTGACTTGTGTAAAATTTCTTTTTAAAATTAAAACCCGGGACAGATAAGGGATGACGCTCCCTCGTTTTTTAAAAAAAGTCCATTTTTGCTAAACCCTTTATTTATCTATCTTCAATTGTTTTCGAGTTATTTTGAATGGCCCCATTAATGCCCCAATTTTTTGAAAATTTCAACTATCTATCTATTACCTTTTTTTTACTATAAATTTTTTTTCCACCAAAAAAAAAGCAACCCCAAACCCTCCAAAAGGGGATGAGCCCTATATACATTCGTTTTTTTTGCAAATTTAAAAAAAACAGATTATATAATTTTTTTAAACCCTTAAAATTTTACAAATATTATCCTTATAAATTTTTCCCCGTTCGGAATTTTCCCCGAACTAAACATAAACCCGACCTGATGCAAAATAGTTAGGTTTATGCACAGAATAAATTTTTTTATTAAAATTTTTTATTCACCGACAAGTCTTCCTTCATTTTTAAAAATTTTTTCCCCAAAAAAAAACATTATTGGTCCAGAAAACCTCACCAAATTCAGAAACATAACAATTTATTGATTCCAGGGTTTCTTGATACTAATATGAAACTTTTTGCAATTTTTTAAAATTTTTAACCGAAAAATTTTAAAACTTTCATGCAAATATCTAATGTAAATATTTGAAACAAATTTGCGCAAAATTACGGATTTTTTATGTAAAAAAGTTGAAGTTGCCCATATTTTTCCTTTTTTTTTTACTACTTTTTTTTTCTTGTTTTTAAAAAGATAAATGAAAAAAAACCCACAATTTTCATATAAAACTTTTTTTTTCTGTTTTTTAAAAAAAAAGGCCCAAGCCAAGTAAATATAATCAAAGACCCTGTACATAAGTACCTCCTGAAAGTAGATTTTCATATTTTTAAGAGTACCGACAAACAGAACGAATATGGTAGTCTTTTAAAATTCAATTGGGTCGGAAAAAGGAAAAAAATTTATTGGGAAAAAATAGGTAAGAAATGTCAAAAACAAAATAACTAAGTAATATTACCAAATTTTTTTTTACTACCTAATTTATTTAGGACATTGACTTAATATTGTATTTTTCTATAGTTTTTACTATTTCTATTGGTAATTCTATGTGAGAAATAAACTTGCTCACATAACATAAACATAATAAATAAATCAGTCATCCATGCCTTTTATAGAGACATAAAATCGAAGCAAATTTAATATATGTATGTAGATATAGGAATGTATTGAATAAATATATTTTCATGATGCCTTGAACACGCATTACATTTGCAATTTTGATATAATACTTTACGTGAAATATAATACGAAGTAGGTCACGTAGCTTTAATGTCAATAGTTGAAATAATAATATTGTAGATGGAAAAAAAGAAATATTTTGGGTAAATAATCAGTATATATGGCAGACAAATATTAAAAAGTGTATAATATGAAATAGTAATAGTATGTTCTCGTTGGGCCTACTCTCCTTGATATCTCTAGAAAATGGGACTACTTCGGTCCAAGTCCCGGGGTCACTGCCATCTATAATAGAATATCCTGCCCGCAGACTTTGATTTAGTCGATCAGCTGTTCATGCTTGGATATAATAAAATTTTGTCAGTTGGTTTTAATAATCGGCTTTATTGTAGAGTAGTGGTATTATTTTATTATTTTTGTGTATTGAATATAAAAAAATTCTGGCAAAAAGATTATTAGTGTATCTAAATCTGTGTAACTGATACAAATCTCAAAAAAAACTATTTCCAAAAATCCCAAAGAACAAGAAAAGTGGGGACAAAGTTGGTAAAAGATGAATAAAAATTGTTAAAACTAGTTAATTTAAGAAAAAGTGTTATAGAACAAACATTAGGAACCAATTATAACTCTGATATAAACTTATTTTTAGGCTTTAACTGTAAAACTCACAAAGTAAACAATATTATTAAATCTATTGTGAAAACAAAGACATATGTATTATTGAAAATTTATGTTAAAAACGCAATAATACGGCCACTACAAATATATGCCACTTTTAAGACGTTTTAAACCTTAATAAATAAATGGTCGGGATTAATGCCCGGTAAATTCTGTTTAAAAATGTTAACGGAAATGTGCACCAAAAATATATATATATATATATATATATATATATATATATATATATATATATATATATATATATATATATATATATATATATATATATATATATATATATATATATATATATATATATATATATATATATATATATATATATATATATATATATATATATATATATATATATATATATATATATATATATATATATATATATATTCGCGGGGACCGTATGGGGACGGGGAAACCACGATAGATAGAAAACCGGGTTAAATGGGAGTTTTTGACAATTATGCCGGGTAGCTAACGCCGTTCTTAACGGGGGCGGTTATTTATTCAGGTTTTTGAGAAAATTTTGAAAAACCCGAAACAGCGCATTTCGATAAAATCGGCCATTTTTTATAAATGAAAATTTTCAAATCTGTAAAAACTTTTCCAAGCAATTTTTTGTAGAATATGACCAAGTAGTCAATTTTTGTTTTCACGTTTCGCTTTTTAGAATCATCATCAACTTTGTTTTTTTACATATGGACGCTATATTTGATTTTACGTGACTAAATAGTGCTTTAATTCTGATTTCAAATAATAATATAACATGTTATATTTAAGAGTTTATAACCCCATGATTTAAAACAAATATTTTCCAGTTGGCCTTTGATTCCGCGAAGGTAATTTTTTTTGTAAACAATAAAATATTAGTAATTGCAAATAGATAAGCTAAACAGATATTTTACAGAAAAGGGGTTCGCGAACATAGCTATAACGTTATTAATGAAACATTGAAAACAAACAATGAAAAGTAGCTAAACTAATATTCCTACTAAACAAGATGTACAACGACTCAAATTCAAATGTTGTCCATATTTCTCAACATATTAACGATATTTGTTTAAAAGTCCTAACTACCCTATGAATGGTTATTAACTTAGGTGAGTGGAATTTCATCCAACATCCCTGGCTGAAGATGTTGTATTTTCTAAATTGTTGGTTAACCGTAGCATCTCGTTGTCGATTTTCTTCAACGTACTTCTTAGGTCGTGTTTTTTAAAACTTCCGAATTTAAGCAAAATTTGTAACCAGTTTTTGAAAGTATGTTAGTTTAGGATGTTGAATTTTAGGAAATTGTCGAAATACGTTTGCAGCTTTATTAACATTTCTATTGCTTTGGAAATAACGTTGCAAAATATCAAGTTTTTTCTTTAAATAATTAACCATTTACAAAGTTAAAAAATTTTTATAACGTAAATCGAGCTAACTTGATAATGATGCTAGATGACATTCGCCGGAATCAAGGCCAACTGAGAAAATATTTGTTTTTTGAAGTGGATGAGGTTATAACTCCTAAACTATAATATGTTATACATTGTTAAAATAAGAATAAAAAGTACTATTTAGCTGCGACAAAATCAATATGTCTTATATGAAAAAGTAAAAGTTGATGATGATTCATCAACTTTACTTTTTCATATGGGCGCCATTTACATTTTGTTGTAACACGGCATTAACGTTATAGCTATGTTCCCATTTTTGTAAAAATATCTCTGCAGCTTGTCTATTTTGCCAATTACTAATATATTTTATTGTTTACAAAAAAAATGACGTTCGCCGGAATCAAGGCCAACTGAGAAAATATTTGTTTTTTGAAATAAATGAGGTTATAAACTTGGCAAATTATAACATGCTATACATTGTTGAAACTGAATAAAAAGCACTATTTGGTTGCGTAAAATCCAATATGGCGTCCATATGAAAAAATAAAGTTAATGATGATTCTAAAAAGCCGAAACGTAGAAAATAAAAAATTGACTACTTGGTCATATTCTACAAAAAAAGGTTTTTAAAGAAATTTTTACAGATTTGAAAAATTTTCACTTATAAAAAAAATATGGCCGATTTTCGAAAATGATGTTTCAGGTTTTTTCAAAATTTCTCAAAAACCTGAATAGATAGAACCATGTGGGGTAAAACGGGATTAGCTACTAACATAATTGTCCAAAACCTCTTCCCCAATAACCGGATTTTTTGATCTATCGTGGTTTCCAAGATCCCCATACATTCCCCACCAATTTGGGACACACTGTATATATATATATATATATATATATATATATATATATATATATATATATATATATATATATATATATATATATATATATATATATATATATATATATATATATATATATATAAATGTTTGATAATTTACGTTCACTATTAAATAAAATTTTGCATTTTAGAGTAATATAAACGTTCGATAAGTCGTATTCTCTATTAAAACTAACCAAAACTATTTATCTATAACCACGTGCTGACACTAACCAAAACTATTTATTTATAACCACGTACTGACCAAAAGTACGGAAGGCAGTTTTGTTCCAAACGCAAACCTCTATCAAGTTTCTATTATTTTTATCAAATTTTTATTATTTTAGGAAGCATGTAAATTTTATATCTGGCATTTATTAAATTTATCGAGCATCTATTATTTTTATCAAATATTTAGTTTCTTTGGATAAATTAACTGGAAAATGTAATATGCACTGGGTATAAAATAACGAGCATTTAATTTGTTCTAATAAATAAATATTTTCATTAATTTTTTTAAGTGTTACTTGTTACTTAAAATGTTGAAATAAAGTTAAATAAAATTAACATAAGTATTTTTTTTTAAACTCCGTATAAATTAGTTTTTACATTTTCACTCAGTTATTAACTAAATCATAATTTGTAGATTATAAAAATGTCTAAATTGGTATGTTTCATAATTTATTTAGTACTATTATTGTAGTATATTAATTGTATACTATTTTTTTTTAAATGTTAAATATCCCAGTTAATAACGGTATACATTAAGCCATTTTTTTCTGACATCATTTCATTTCACATTTTTTTTTTTGTACCTAATGCATAAACCTATCTGAAATAAAGTATATTATTATTATTATCATCCATTTTTAATATTTGTAATATATATTACTTTTTAATTACAAGCAAAAATTATGTTTTGAGCCATAAATTGTATTTTTCTATGTACCATCCAGCACATTTATAATTCGCGCGTTTACTTCGTAATATCCAAGTAGCGTGACGTATTATTTCTCGCGCGCAGGCTATTTTATTATAGATAGCATTGCCGGGGTATAGCAAACTAAGCCTACTTACTTCTATTGACCCCTATGAACTGGCAAATCGCCAGAAACAGAAAAACCCTCCAAAAAGCCCAAAAAATATAAAATACTAATTTACGTTTCGGTCACATTTGTCAAGATAAAAAAAAATAGAAATTTAAACTAAATTATAAAAAAAAACGGATTAAAAAGTTGGAAATTTCTGACAGCTTTTTAAAATTAATGACGTTTTGTCATAAATGACATATAAGGTTTTTTGACTGGTATATTTATAATTTTCAAAAAGATAAAAAAGCTGGGGTAATGTGTTAATTGATTTTAAGTTTACCTGAAATTACTTCAGCATCAAGCATAGGAACAATGTATTATATAAATTAGAAGAAATCGATGCTACATATTTTTTTTTTATTTGATAATATAAATGCACTTTCCTTTATTTTACTTTTTCATGAACAAGATTCCTTTGCGTGTTGACAGATTTTTTATTTGTGGAATTCTGTGTTTTTTAATGTATGTTCTATGTTTATTACAGTTACAAGGAATCTTATAAAAGACATTTTTTGTGTTTTTGTCTTTATTGTATGGTTTTGTTTTTGTTACTTGAGATCTAATAGGGGTTTGTGTTTTAAAAGGTAGCATGAATATTAAATGTATTACCTATTCATTAAATTTTATTTAAAAAGCCAGGGAAAAAAATAGTTGTGGTTAGTTGTCACCGAAACGTAGATTAGTATTTCGAATTTTTTAGGGGGTTTTTCTTTTTTCTGTTTTAGGCAATCTACCAGTTCATAAAGGTCAAAAGGACTGAACAGGCTCAGTTCGCTATACCCCGGGACCTGAATCGAAGTGGTTCCATTTTCTAGCGATATTAAGGCGAGTAATCCCAACGAGAATATACTTAAACAAGAATCCACCACGAAACTATAGAACATATTTATGAAATAGTAAAGCCAGCATTTTTTTTTTGGTGCTACTTTTTCTAATTTGGGTTCGTCAATTTTAAAAAAAAAATTTGATTCTGTCCATAGGTTTGCTTTCAAATTTGGGAAAATTGTTTGCTTTTTAAAATAAAAAGAGGGGAATTAACTGGAAACCCCCTCAAAGAAAGCCATAAAACTCATTTAAAAGAAAGATCCATAAGCCGTCGGGAAAAGAAGGGAAGCTCTTTTTCAGGGGGGATATCAGTTATTTAAAAAATAGAAATGTTTAAAAAGGTTTGTAGGAGAGCCTTTTCCCCGTATGAAAAATTTTCAAAGATCTTTTGTTTGGGACAAAAAGAATACCCAAATTTAAAAAAAAGATAAAATTTTTCCTCAAAAGGGGGAGCCAAGCTTTTTAAAGGCAAGGGTATAATACAATGTTTTCCCCCCTTTTTAAAAGGGTTATTTTTAAAAAAGTACTCCAAAATAGTTTAAAAAGGGGTTTTTTCTTAGAACTCGCTCATATGTAAGGATGACATGGCCCCCCCTTTTTCGAAGCGGAAAAAAAATTTGTTTTGGAGGATTAAACTGGCAATTTTTTTCCCCCCCCCAAAACCCAAAAATAATTTAAGGTTTTGGGGGGAAAAAATATCTGCCGATTTTTGCTTTTTTTTCCCAAAACAGGTTTGGGGGGTTTGCCCGAGAAATTGAATATTAGAGTGAAGGTATTTTGTAAAAGGGAAAACTTTTGGGATTTTTTGGGAAAAAAGAGATCTTTAAATTTTTAAAAAGAAACGGGTTTTAAAAACCCGTAAAAGCCCGGGGACCCCCTTAAATTTTTAGAAGCGGGAAGAATGGCCATTACAATAACTGATATACGTCGATTAAAAAAAATTAAAAAAAATGAAAAAAAGAAGATAAAGCTGATCAAAAACTCTGGATATGTCAAGAGAAACGAGGGGGAAAACCCCAAAAAAAAAGGGGGCTTCTTTTATTTTTGTGAGACAAAGGAAAGAAGATAATTTAATCTTTGTGACAAAAACCATACTTTGTTGGGGTTTTTTAAAGGAAATTTAAAAAATTTAACAGAGCTTTTTTTTATAATTTTTTAAAAAAAGCAAAAACCCCCAAAAATAATCGGGAAAACAAAATTACAAAGGATATACAAAACCCAAAAATTTTAAAAACTCTCTATTATCATTTGTTTCAAAGCAAATGATTTTACGAAAAAAAAAAACGGACTATTGTTTAATATAAGCATTGTCTATGACGTCGTCATTAACTTAGAAACCACTACAACGCATAATTAATTACTATTTGTTTTGGCATTTAAAAGAGTTTTATAAGCTCTTTGTTTTTTTTAAGTCTCTGTAACTTATTTAATTATTCTGCTTTATGGGCACGTTATTTAAATAGTTGATGTCACAATAATTCAGGAATATTTTTATCAACCCTTGACTTACTTTTAAAAACCAAAAAGTATGTATAAATTTTATTTTACTTTTGAAATGAATTTCTTTTAAAAAATGCATAGCTTCCCCTTTATTTATAGAGCTTTTTTTTTTTTATATTTTTTCTTCAGTAAATTCGCAATCACATAGATTTTGTCTGGCCAAAATTTCATTACTTCAATTAAAGACTTCTTTTTAAACACAAAAACTAAGATCCGACCCCTGGAACTGCGGTTTTCTTTTTTTTAAAAAAACCTTTTTTTTTATGAATAAAACATAAAAAGTAGAATAGACCGAGTAGGTTCCTGGGAAAATTTTGCCGCAATTACTTTTAAATAAAATAGCAGGGATCCAGAAGCATAATTCCCCTTTTTTTTTGCGCTTTTTTGGATGGATTTTTGAAAAATTCTGCGTCAGTACCCCATATATCAAATATTGAGCTTTATAAATTTAAAAAAAAGCATAAATGTCAAAAGTTGACAAAGAGGGCACCGTTGGATGCAGAATGTTTTTAGGAATCTACATATGTAATATTATATAGGGTGCCTAACGTTAAATTTTACATTGTATAATATTCCCAAGTTTCATTTTTTATACTAAAAAATGCAGAAAAAAAAAAATGTGGCATGCTCCTGGATCAGCCGGCAATTTAATTAATAGTAGTTACGGCTAACTTTGCTAGACAATCCCTTGTAATCTATTCTACTTTTATGTATTTTCTTTAAAAAAAAAAGGGTTTTTTTAAAGTAACAGATACTTGCAGATTTTGGCGGCCGGGTTTATGCAAAAACTAAGGCGGAAAATTTTATTTATAAGTCACCCCCCGGGGCCACCGGCTTTAAAAAAGGGCTGTAACGATATCTAAGGTTGGAATTTAAAAAACAAAAAAATAAAACAAATATTCATTTTGATGGGAAAAAACATTCCCCCCGGGGTGGAAGGCGAATCCATGTTGCCAGAGGTATCCCCCTGATACTTTGTCGTGAAAAAGTGGAAAAGGGGAATTACAAATTTTTTAAAAAGGGCAAAATTAAAAAATTTTAAAAAAAAAAAATAGAAAGTTTAAAAAGATGTTTTTTTTTGTAGAAAAAGCATTTAACGAAATATAATGGTATTTTAAAGAACTTAATAGCTACAAAAAAGTATCTACTGCAAATTAAGAGCTCGTTATAAAAAGAATATAAAAAAAGAACATTGGTAAAAAAAATAGTTTTCCCGGAAGAAGAAAAACTTACCATAGATAAACTTTAGTGAAACAAAGGACAATAATTAACCTTTGTAACGGAATTAAAAAAGAAAATATGAACCTATTTGGCATTTCTGGAAAATTTCAAAAATTTAAATTATTATTATGTACCTTTAAAGGTATTTGCATTCAGGGGTTTTTTCTTTTTTTTTTTTTTGTTTTAGGTAACGTAATTTAGAGGATCAATAGCTCTTACCCCGGACCAGGACGAAGCGGTTGCATTTTCAAAGTTTCTTTGGCGTGTACCCATTGAGGATTTTTTAGTTAATAAATCCCCCACAACAAAAAACAGAACATATTTTATATAAAACCATTTACACGTCTTAAGCCGTGATGTAGCCAAGGGGGGGATATGGGGATATATCCCCCCATAACTCATGTTGTTAGGTATTCACATTGCAGAGAAATAATAATCAATACTAATAAAGTACTTAAAAAACTACGAACGCGTTGTTAAATTAGCAATGGACTTAGCAATTGTTAAAAGTAACAACGGTTTAGAATTTTTAACGAAATGTCAGGTTTTAACAGGATGCCTACTAAAATTATTGAATAACACTGACAATGACGTTTTGTTAAACATTCTAAACCGTTGTTAACTTTTAACAATTGCTAAGTCCATTGCTAAATTTAACAACGCAATCATCAGTAATCATCACTCGGCCGTTAGTGTTATAAATAATTTTAAATTTTTGGGGTAATAAATATATCTTTTAGGTATATATTTATTGCTTTAATGTTTTTATATCCCCCCCCCACAAAACAACTCTGGCTACGCCACTAGTCTTTAGAGTTAATAAATTTGAAATATGTATTTTATTTACACAAAGTATTTCTAAATCATGTGAATGTGACCACATATTCGTTGGTAATAAAGTTGCAGTTACCATAAGAAAGAGATAATAAAGATTAAAAGAAAGTTTTAATTGTAGCTTTTTGAAATCTTACATAAATGGTTTTTCGTCCATAGATCATTGTATCTGTATCGACTTTACGATAACAAGAACAGGATAAATAATGTTAAGTATAGTCTGTCTCAAAGTATATCGTTATGGCTTTTAACGGACGATACCCCAATAAACCTTTAAAGATTTTATTACCTATTGTTATTGGGTAAACCCATTTGTTCATAAGGGCAGGGGTGGGCCAGGTATTTTTTGAGTATTAACCATTAGGCATATAAATATTTTGGCTAATATTTTAGTGGCAGTGTTAAATAACCGTTTTAACTGTGCGTTTCGAAAAGGTTGTTTTACGAGAATATAACTATGTCGAGTCGAAATCATTTGTCATTCAAGACAGGTTGTGAAAAATGTGTATGAAACTGTAATCAGTAGAGGTCTAATTAAACAAGAGGCTTTAAAAGAAACCTGTCTACTTACAAAAACTCCAATATCATCGATAAGGGATATTATTATTAGTGAAGAATTAAACAAAAGAAAAAACGAAGTGATTTTCAATCTCACCGTATAGACAATAGTGATCAGGACCTAATAAGAAGGAAAATATATTGTCTTTATGAAAGCGAAGTTATTCCTACCTTGGATAAACTGAAAAAGAAGCTAGACGAAGACGAAACCAATATAAATATTAGCCGTGCACCCTCCATAGGGTTGTTTGTAAAATGGGATTTAAATACCGCAAAATAGACAAAAGACAAGTAGTAATGGAATCGCACAGATTACGTACTTGGAGATTTAATTACCTTCAAGAAATTAAAAGATATAGGCTAGAAAACAGATCCACAATTTACCTTGATGAAACATGATTCGATACACACGACACAGTATCCAAAGGATGGCTTGATTCCAGGCAAAACCTTTAGACGAATAAATAAAGGAAAACGCATTACCATAATACACGCTGGTTCAGAGACGGATTTGTCCCAAACTGCTTGCTGTTGTCTGCAAAGAATATTAAGGATTCTAGCTTGGATTATCATGGGGATACAAGTGCTGAACTTTTTGAAAACTGGTTTCAAAATTATCTTTTAAAAATATTCCAAACAACAGTGTTATTGTCATGGATAACGCAAGCTACCACAGCCGTCTGCTACACAAAGCACCAGCTTCATCAAGTTCAGAAATATTTGTTAGAAAATGATATTTATTTTGAATTCAGTTACAAAAAAACGCAACTTTTGGAAGTTCTAAATTCATATGCAATTAAAAAACAATATGTATGTGATAATATGGCTGAACAGTCTGGGCACTGGGCATACTCTCTTACGGCTTCCTCCGTATCACTGTATGTTTAACCCCATAGAGCATTTGTGGAACCAAGTAAAATCAAAGATCAGAGCAGAAAATGTTACACCTATTTTAAGTCCCAGTGTTATAAATTTGATAAAAAATGTAATTACTAACACACCAGTTTAGAGCAGGAAAAATTCACTACAGCACATTATAAAAATTGAGGACTCTTACATTTCTATCCAAAACAACATAAATCCTATTGTAATTAATCTCAATGATGACTCTGATAGTAAAACAGAATTAGATTTAGATATTTAGATTAAAAATGTAATTATGTTTTGATAATGCAGTTATAAATTTATTAAAACTTTGCATATATTTAATTTCTTAATGTAATTTTAAGATTATACTTACTTAAATAAACAATAAATTATAAATCTTCATATTAATAAAGTCCGTCCCTAATGTTCTCTCCTAGGTATAATCCATAAATGAAGGCAAGAGCTAACACGGTATACTTTGAGACAGACTATACAACCTTATAGAAAATCTGAAAGGGTCAATATCAGTGGAATTGGGCAAAAAAAAGAAAAAAATCTCTTAATATCTGCTACCTTTTTAAATTTTTATTAATTCTAAGTCATAAGTTTTCGCTTTCTTTTTAAACGTTTAATAGTGTATTTATTTTAAAAGAAAAATAATTTTTTGCAGTAAACAATATTTAATTGTATACGCTGCTTCTCCATACAACTAATTGCTGTCGGATTGTTTGGCGTTAGACAAAGTTATATAAGATTGGCAACATCTATTTCCCTTTATAATTCTTACCTGTATTTTGTTATGAAAATTTTTATGGATCCTGCGTACACTTTACAGGCTTTTTTATTTCTGCAATAATTTATATATTAAAGGCAATATTTTCCTTAGGTAAATAGAAAATGTTAGGCATTTAATAACATTATTTTCCTTGCCTTCCAGGTCAATAAATTTCTTTGCCAAAAAAATTAAATTATCCTTTGGAATACAGAGCAAACCCGCTCGTAGAAAATCGGATGTTTTGTAGAGCGTGCAATATTTTCTCCTTATTTATTTTGCCCTTTTATCCTTTCGCTAATACTCGAAAGAAACAAAGGCCCGCTTTTATGCGTGAATTACTGTTTATCGTTAATTAACTTTAGTAAATAACCAAAATTAATTTTACAGTAAGGTTAGAATGAAATAATAAATGTTTTAAAATTTAATAATTAAGCTTTTTTAAAATAGATTCTTTATTAAATTA
>JAHBCN010023682.1:0-12477 GCA_019359885.1 Listronotus oregonensis | reverse complement strand
GTTTTCTTTTTTTAATAAGTATGTTTATGGCCCTCCACTTTTAAAATGAACCATTCTTTACAAGCGCTATAATTACTAGTAATTATCAAAACTCACACTATAAGAACAACAGCAAGTTAATAATTATTAGAACTTGTAATACCTTAGTAATTGTTTATACAAAAATGTTGGCAGACATAATAATCTGCATAATAAATTTAATAACTGCAATACGATAAACAATTTCATTTTCAAAATAAAAATTATTTATTCCGTAATAGATAAATAATGATAATAATTAGGATCTACATAATTATTCCACCAACAAAGTATGTATACACTCGGTTGCAAAAATAAAGCGTACATGGAAAAATAAATGCCATGTTTTTTCTCAGTGTTAGTTGTACCCGTCATATACCTGTCATGACACAATTCATTTTTGGTTAATGTCAATAATTATTATCTGGCGTATATTCGGGGGTAACCACGAGTGCCTAAAAATTACCGATAATTTTCATAATAGCTTGTTACTTATAATTCCACAAGTTCGAAGAACGAGTGGAATTTGTATAACAAGCTTGAATGAAAATTATCTGGTTAAAAATGGGTCGGTATTTAGGAAAATATTTCTAGAATGGAAAATAGGGGGAGTTTTATACTAAAAAAATGTTTTTTTGTCATGCAATTTTTAATTTCATGCAACAAAATTTAAAACTAAAACTAAAATCTTTTTTTTTAATTACTTTATCTATTTTTTTATCGTGTACATGACCAAATCTTCTTTTTTGACTAATTTTTTTTAATTGACAATACAAAACCAAGGGGTTCGATTGTTCAAGTGTTTGTAAGTAAGTGGAAATACCACGTTGTCTAGGCAACGTGAAATTTCCCTCGGGTTTTTTTTTAAATTTTGGCCAAGTACGATTCCCCGTAGTTTGCAATTTTTTTAAGTGCCATCTACAAGTTAATTTTGTAATACGTATCATGAAAATTTTATCCACATACGAAAATGCTCGTAGCAAATAGGTGCGTTTTGCAGCTGTATGGCCTGTGGGACAGATATCAAAATTCATGACTGGCACTTGGTTTTAAGTTATTTATTTAAACAAAGACGTATTTTTGAAAAAAAATAGTATCCATTAAAAATACATATACTTGAATTAAAATCAGGAAAATAAACTTAAACTGGAAAAAACCAAAAAAACTTTTTCAAGTTAGCCTAAAAATCATTAAACATAAAAGTATATTTTTAAATTTTTTTTTTTTGGAAACGGGGGAATCTCTAAAACAGTTCTCAACACAGAGGGGGGGGTTGTTGTCACACATTGGACAATAATAGCGTGTTTCGCGTCGATTTTTATTTCTTGTACAGACTCTACATGGTTTTATTGGCCTTGTTTTTTTTTTGGGGGAGAGCTTCTAAATAATGAAAATCCTTTTTTTTTTTGTATCGGAAAAACCTTCAATCAACGTTGCTATAAACTCTTCCCAAACTGTAGAGAATCCATTTTCAACCTTTTTTTTTCGTCGGTGCAAAATTACGCATTATGAATTTATTTCAAAGATTTTTGAAAACTTTTTGAACCATCTCAGGGGTTTTTTCGTAAAAAATGAATAATATGAAAACTTTGATCTGATCGATCGACTCCCGACATTCCGTTATTATAATCAAAAAAAATTTAGGTTTTAGGCTCTTTTTCCCCATTGGGGGAAAATTTTTCTACCATATCTGCTCTATGTTTATTTGAAATAACGAGGACACCCCCGCTTTCTTTCCACTTACAAACGACTACAGTTTTTTTGTATTGGGTACTTAAATAAAACTTTTTTTTTCCCAAAAAATTTTTTCTATCCCCGACACCGGCGAACCGTCTAAGAAAAAAAAATTTAAAAAAAATATTTAACCTACCAATAGTATATTCTAAAACAATTTTACTCTGAACCACCCTTTTTGGGGTCTAAAATTTAAACCTATTTATTATTCAACTATTTATTTTAATATATAAATTTTTTTTTTTTTTTACCAATTTAAAACCAAACGGTCTGGGGGTTTTCCCAAAAGTGCGCGGGGGAAAACTACATCTACATTTTGACTGGCCTCACTATTATTTTAAAAAAACCAAAAAAACTGGGCCTTGAAAATTTTCAGATTTTTTACTATTTGTATTTACTAAATTTGAAGCAAATTTAAAAATTTTCGTCAATTTCCCCTAAATCTAAACACTCACGAATTTTTTTTTATATGACGCTTCCAAATAAGAGGGTGTACCTTTTAACTTTTACTATATAGGTATATGGACCAATTTTTTCTGTATTTTGCACTTGCACCACACTACATTATTAGGATTGCGATAATCTTTACAAATAAACTGTCTGACCTACACTTATTTTGGGGTTTTCCCCCCAAAAATTCCTTACTTGACGTTTATGTGCTCGTTCAACATTTTGAAAAACAACATTGGGTATATAAATTTTGGTATTGTCAAGTAAGGGATTTATTTCGTAAAAAAGAGTTTTTACATTATGCCCAAAAAAGGCGGGGAAAACCATTTTCTGTATTTCTATAGTCAAACAAAAACTCATTTAATCTTATCAGCAAATCTTTTTAAAAAACGCCTTTTTTAGAAACTGTTTAACTGTCTTTACTGCACAGCCATTTGTACTTGGATTAAATGGTGAGATCGTCTTGTGTTTAATTCCCAATTTTTTGGGGAAAGATTGAAATTCATTAGGGGTAAACGGAGGACCGTTACCCGGGCTATTTTTTGGAATACCGAACTGTGCAAAAAAGGGGAAAAGCTTATCTACAGTCAAAAACATTCGTGCTATTCATTAAAAAACCTCATCCACTTAGAAAATGCATCAGAAAACATAAGAACATTTTTTTTAAAAAAGGCCCCAAAAACTAAATGTAATTTTCCCCCAAACATTCTCTGGAAATTTCCAAGGAATCAACGGACAACTTTCTGGGGGCTTGAAATTTCAAACAGACATTACAAGACTTGCATATTTTTTCTATGTCATTATTTAGCGATGGCCACCAAATATAATTTCTAGCAAAGGGGTTTAGTTTTTACTATACCCATGTGTGCATTATGAATTCCCCCTTTAAAATAGTTGCTTGCAAAGAAAAAGGAACTTTTCCCCCTGAACCCACATTAAAACATTATTCTCAAAAAGTTATTTCATTTCTTCGAACAAAATGGGGCCCTTTTACTCATTTTCTGGCCAGTCAACCAAAAAGTGCATTATTTTTTTTTTAAAAAACCCTGTCATTGGCGGTTTCTGTTTGTTTTTTTTTATATCTATGTGTATATCTTGTTTATTTATAAAATTCAAATAAGTAAAAATTTGTTTTCAGGCGCAGAATTTTGGAAAACGAGGGGAAAAAATCTGATCCCCTTTTTTTCAGAATTAATATATTCAATGTCATAGGTATCCCCCCGAAAAAACCAAAATTTTTTTGCAATCTGTTTGCTGCCATTTGTGGGATTCCCTTCTTTTTTTCCAAAAATAACGGTTTACTGTCGGTAACTAAATCTGCAACCCAAAAAAATACTGATTGAACCCTTTTTTAAAGCCGAAGACCAAAGCGACTGCTTCCGATCAATTTGGCTATATTTTTTTGGGATCAAAATTTTGACCGAAACAAATAGGTTTTTTTATAACCTTTTCAAAAAAATTTATAGCACCGGGGGCGTGCCTATGGTGACGCATCACAAGTTAATTTAACTTTTAATTCAGGGTTATAAAAAAACCAACATATCATCCCGGGGAAAATAATGCTTTTTTTAATTTTTTTTTAAAATTTTTCCCCCTTTAAAAAGGAATATCATTTTTTTAAAAAGGTATACAGAGGGGGTTGCTAAAAAAGGGCCTGTTGGGAATAAATTTTCTATAATAATTTATCAGACCCAGAAAAGATTGTAATTGCAGTTTATCTTTTTGGGGGGTGGGAAAATTTTTGGGGTTTTTTTTTTTGGGGACTTCATAAGACCGTTTTTTTTTAAAAACCCCCAAAACGAGACCTGTTCCTGAAAAAACAAAAATTGGGTTTTTTTAATTTTGGCCGAAAAATTTTTTAACCCAAAAACTTCATTTTAAATTTTGTTTTTCCCAAAAATTTTGCCCCGTAACTAAGACACGCCAAAAAAAAAACCCGAAATCCCCTTTTAAAACTTTTCAATTATTTTTAAAGGAAAAAATCGAAATACCAAAAATTTTTAATAAAACAAACCATGTGTACTAATGGTAGTTAACAGTTTTAAATTTTTTAAAAACGATAAGCATGAGAAAGATTTTTTTTAAAAAAGTTTCACCACCCTGTAATTGGGGGAAAGATCTTCTATGCGCGGAAATCTATCAACCCGTTGGGGTTTTAAATTATTTTTTAATCACCGCATATCCGAACAGTTCCATCATTTTTTTTAAAAAGGCACGATTGGTGTACCCCAATTACTAAAATTTTCGGGGTTAAAATTTTTAAACTACAAACCCGGGCTAATTTTTGCTCCATTTTAAACTTTTAGGGCATAGGGAAGAGCTCTGGCTTAAAAAATTTAGGGTTTTAATTTAATCCCCAATTTTCCCTTTTTGGAAACGTTCCCCCCCCCTTCGGGGGAAACATCTTTATACTTTTTTTCAAGTTTAAAAGAAAATCTAGTTTGCAACATTTTTAAATTTCCCCGTTTTCCCAAATTAAAACGTTCAAAAAACACGTCCCAGAAGGGGGGGGCCCCATTTTTTACTAAAAAAAATTAAAACTTACAAGTTTTTTTATTGTATGAAAAAACTGGGGGAACCCCCCCTGTAGGGTTTTTTTTTTTTCCCCCGAGAACTAATTAATGAGATACTTGGGAAGGGATAAAAAATCATCTGATATAGCTGTAAAAACACTACCACTATCTAATTCAAAATCAATTTTTTTTCCTTTACCTCAATATTTAATTTAATCGGTAAATGAGCTGTATCGACTTTAAAACACATGCAAAAAATTATCGCTTTGTTTTTTTTTTGTTTTTCATTATTTTGACTATCGACTT
Source organism: Listronotus oregonensis (assembly GCA_019359885.1). Classification (NCBI taxonomy): domain Eukaryota; kingdom Metazoa; phylum Arthropoda; class Insecta; order Coleoptera; family Curculionidae; genus Listronotus; species Listronotus oregonensis. The sequence continues at coordinate 7,456 of JAHBCN010023682.1, read as the reverse complement.
GGAAAGTTTTTTTTTAAAATCGTTGCGAGATTTTTTTCATATGCTCAAAAAGTCCCTTAACGCCACAAACAGACATGTATAGTTACGATATCGGCAAATTTTTTTGAGGTTTTTTTAAAAAAAAATGATGGTACTGCCTCCCTGCCTGGAAAAAAATTCTTAGTTGGACCATAGGATTTTTCTTTAATCCATTTTACTTCTTTTGTTGTCCTTTTTTTAAAATCCCGACCTTGAACCCTTTACTTTTTTTGAGACGTTTTTTTCAAGAGGCCCCTGGCAATATCGTCGTAAAAATTTAGCAACTTCGACATTCTGAGATAATTCAACAGCTTGTGAAAATGTCAGATCCATAGCATCCTTTTGAAAAATTTTTTTTTCCTTATACGCCCTTTTTGCATAACGAAAATGAATTTTCCCAAGTAATTTAAAAAAGCCAAAAATTTCAATCCGCGGCCAGATGTCTTACCCGTACCGCCCATTCGCTTACAGTTCCTCGTTATGTTGGGAAGCCTTATAAAAAATCAGTCTTTCACTCCAGATACTTTTCTTTTTAAAAAAAACCATCCAATTTTTTTTTTATCTTTGAATATGTGGTTTTATCGGGATCGTCGGGAACCAGCCAAAAAAAGGGGTAAAAAGTATTCGGGGTTAAATTTTTAATAAAGGTTTTTTAAACATCATCTTTTTTTTTTTTTTATTACAAAAAACTGAAGTAATTGTTTTTTTTTTTTTATCAAACTCAAGTATCGTGCCCAAGTGGTAAAACTCCACTCGCCGATGCACCCGCGTCACTATTATCGTTTTTGCCCATTTCCTTTTTATTGCACTATTGCAAGTAAAAAAAAAACTTATGTTTCCTTATTTCCTCGTCCCCATTGTAATGTTTGGGTACTTAAAAAAAACTATTTTTCCCCAAAATTAACATTTTATTCTATCTATCCCGACACCGGCGAACCCTCTGAACATAAAAACATACTGAAAAATTTTAACCCCACACCAATATAATTTATAAAACACTCTGAACCACCAAAAGATTTATTTCTCTTCCACGTGCTGCCTTTTTTTTTTTTGATTTACTACGCTTTAAAATTTCCTTTTCTGTTCCTTCGTGGGGACCACAAACAAAAGTTTTCTATTCGTTAATAGGTGGGTAAGCCCCCTGAATTATAAAAATTATCCATATATAAATATCCTTTGTCGAGAGAATTTCCCCTTTGAAAAAACAACCCCATCAGTATGTTTAGTATCTATATCTAATGATTCGGATTTTCCACAAAAATTTAATTTTTTTAAACCCGACCATTAAAATTTAATTTTTAACGATACCTATTTTTTTTTGTTTTTTTCGACGGAAAAAGGCCCCCCGCCCCTCATTGATTCGTCAATTATTTTTTTGGATATAATTTTCACCCATAACTTTGTTGAAATGGGTTAAAACTGGAACTCTGTATAATCTGTCCATTAGACACAGAATTATCCGCAAAGTGAAAAAGGTAACAATAGTGAAACCTGTTTCTGCTCATAATAAACGCCAAAAGGCACATTATAAAAAGGGTTTTTTATTCCAATAACATGAAATTTTGGGAATGAAAAATTAAAAAAAGTCCCTTTTTTTTTTTCCAAAAGTTGGTATCCTTCCATGAAACTGCCTTGAACTTTTTTTTTTTTTTTAATTTTTTGCGCATATAAGTTAGTTTGAGTTACTAACACGTTCAAAAAAAACCCCAGAAAAAAAAAAATTCTAAAGTTTGTACAAAAATTGTAAGGTCTATTTTCAAACCTGCATTTTCTGTATACAAAAATTCCGGAGGGTCTTCATGTATGTCAATCCATTCATCCTCCTCACTGCCAGGCACTATGGTTAGTTGAGCTGGTGTATTTGGTTGCAATGGCTCAGATGATATATTCGCATCCCCGTCACCCAAAAAGGTCTTCAGCTTCCAGTTCATCACTCACATAATCACTTAAGCCACTTGAGCTTCCTGAACTTTCTTCCACACCAGAAATGTCATCGAACTCCGAATCACTCATGTTAACATATTCTTCTAATTTTTTGTCGGTAAGTCTTCTTTTATTTGCCATTTTGGAATTAAAAGTACTCAAAATTCGTAAAAATAACAAAACTACTGAAATTCCCAATAACTAAAGTTGGAAACAAACTAAGCGACCAGTTTATTGAAACACATAGCTTGCACTAAACGTGTTTATGTCGTTTTGCGCGACCTTTGTCGATTCAGGCGGCGCATTATCCCTACCTACGACTATCGCCTGACTCTACGGCTTAACTCGTAGCTGGCACCTAGAGTTAACTTTTGTATGAAAGTGCCAAATACGAGATAACTCGTAGAGTACTTTTTTCTTAAAAATATGCCTTTCTCAAAAATATTTTTATAATGTATATGCTAGATGGACCAATTTAAGCCCAAAAATCGCAATAACTAATACTGGCCCTGAGGACCCATTTCGAGCTATGCCCTCTGGCAGCGAACGTGTTAACGCGTTTTATGGGAAAATTTATACATAAGTATAATATTCAAAATAATTTCTTAAACTTAAACAACTTTAGGTATTTACAAAAACACAAATTATTACTCAACTAGAAGATAGAAGGTCAGTAAGAAGAGTCGCCGACCATTTTAAAATAAATAAGGCAACTGTTTGCAAAATTAGAAAACGCTGGCACGAACATCAGTCTTTAGAACGAAAGCGCGGTACCGGTTTACAAAATAAGGTTAGCACAGCAGAACAAGATAAGCAACTTAAAAATAATTTACAAGAAAAGCCATTTTCTACAACAGTCGAAGCCATAAACACAACCGGTTTTCCGGGTACCTACTTTACGACATGCAGTCGATTGAAAATCTTTGAATTAAAATGCCCAATTGCAGCAAAAAAGCCTTTAACGACAGAGGAAGAAAAACAAGTTTGAGTGATTTTTACCTTCAGTTATGTTACGGAGGATGAAGAATATTGGGAACTTTTACCAACGAGAAGAGATTTAAATCGTCCTCAGATAGCCGTAAACTAAAGGTTTATCGGCCACTTTGGACTCGGTTTGATAAAAGATATATCCAACAGGTGAACAAATCAAGTCAATTCTCAGTAAACATTTGGAGTTGGATGTCCCCAAGAGTCTTGGGTGTTTGCTGTCAAATTAAAGGAAGATTTACGTCGGTAGGATACTTGGATATTCTAGAGGGGGTTATGGCACCATCGGTTGAGATTTTATAACCAAATAATAAAAAAAATTACCAACAGGACACTTGCGTCGCTGGTTCCAAAACCAAAACATCGTGTTAAGTGCTACCCTGGCCAACGAACAGTCCCGACCTGAAGCCCATTGAAAATCTTCGTGGACGATTGGTCCAGATAATATATGTACTAACATAATTGGAGGCCCCAAAATGCGGCTAAACTTTTAACCGCTATCTTTAATGCGTGGATTAGATTGGTATCGATGATGAATACTGTCGAAATTTAGCGCATTCAAGGCTACGTCGATTGCAAATGGTTACCGAAAAAAATGGGGCTGCCATTAAATATTAGTTTTTAATATATGTTTTTCTTTTAATTTGTTTTAAAATAAATTAATTTTTTGTCCGAAGTAAGCATTTTTCTATTGGTCATATAAATATTTGTAATATAAAGTACACTCACGTAAACAATAAAAATACCTACCCTACAATTAACTGATCTAACTAATTTTTACACTAAGAAAAAAACCATATTTGCTTTTTCTCTGTACCTCTCTTTTATCTGCAACTGAGTGTACAAAATGAATTAATGTCTGCAATACGGTATTTTACCGTATCAGAACGCACTTCATGGCCAACCAGCAAGTTCACCAGACCTGACACCGCGCGACATTAATTTCTGTGTAACTTTTATATTAACAGTTACTTTTTCAAATTTCCTTGCATTCATGAACCTCCTTACTTTAATTTTAATAAGGCAGTGGATATTAGTCTAACAGTCCTTTAAGTATGACAACTTAGTTAAAAAAAAATTAAATTAGTGGGGAGTGTCCCTAACGAATAACCATGCACAATAAATCACGACAAAAGTTTACATATCCTTTCTTTATAGTCGCTTCAAAATAAAAAGTAAAACCTAACTTGCTATGAAATCGTCGAAACATTAAAATAATAACAAGGGAATTATTGGGGTTCAAAAAGAAACATCATTTTAATGGCCGCCTTATTAATTAGGTATAAGTATGACAGTACAAATCTCAAATATGCCTTGGTACGAATTTCAAAGTAACATGCAATTTTACTTCCCTACAAAACATCTCAAAGCAGAGTTGCGCTCTCGATTTTTTTTTATCTAGTCCTGTAACTCATTGCACTCTGAATTGTATAGACTTCAGTTTTGTTCCACGTAATTACTTTAATTAAAATCAATTAAAATCATAATCATAATTGATCATATTGTAATTACTTTTTTTTATTTATTTGGCAAACTATGTGCAAATATTTCTAGATTACGTTAGGTTTAATTTTAAACCTACATAATGTAGACATTTACGGTACCCCTGTTGCAAAGTAGATTTTTTTAGTATTTGCTATAAATTGTGTTATTTTTATTTAAATACTATCTACTGCATTACACCGCATAACAGCTGACGATAAAAAGTTTAAAATTAAGTAGATTTGTACCCTTAAAGTATTTATATTTTAACCAGAATAGAGAGGGCCCTAATTACTCTTGGGCCCTTGGTTACGTAGCTACGCCACTGAAATTAAGTATCATGTACCAAATTATGAATAATGTTATAATCCAAAAAAGTTATGACAAAATAATAGTAACAAAAGTTTATAATCAGATTCAGAAGGTGTATTTCGGTCAATGTTTTCTAATTGTACCTACTAAGTTCTATTATAATTGAAAAACCCGATTTAAAATTAAAAGGAAAATCCCATTTCTGAAAGTATTTCTTTCACACCCTGTATCTTAAAATATCTAAAATATATACAGGGTGATTCATAAGGAAATGTCAGTACTTCAGGTAAGTACTCGGGGTCCAAAAATAAACATAAGAGTCGATACAAATATGGGTCCGCAATGCCTTCGTTTCCGAAATACAGGATGTTAAAGTTTTTATTTATTTTTTTATTTTTTAAATAAAATTATAAAACCTAGCTTATATTTTGCTGCAAGATCCTTTAAAGTGCGTTTATCTCGAGAACGGCTGCTCCTAGAGACTTAAATAAAGTATACGTTTTTGATGCATGTAACTTATTTTTTAATAATCAGGTCAATATTCTAAGCCTAGAAAAAGTTACGACATTTAAAACAAGTGAGGTAGGCCGTAGCTGGCGCCTCAGTAGCAACCTCAAAAGCGTGGACGAATTAAAATTTCTCGCCTCAGAAAACCTAGATCCCAAATTTTGTCCCTACGTCATTTGGTTAAAAATTATTTAGAAAAAACGAAAACAAAATTAAAAGTTTAACACTGTATCTTTGTTATTATTAACTTTCGGATAAGGCAAGTTAACGTAAATTGAATTATTTTGACCTAAGGAATCTGCTGTTGCTCTGTTCCCATTACTTTTGGGACACCCTATATATATATATATATATATATATATATATATATATATATATATATATATATATATATATATATATATATATATATGTATTATTAATATTATATATATATATATATATATATATATATATATAATATATATATATATATATATATATATATATATATATATATATATATATATATATATATATATATATATATATATATATATATATATATATATATATATATATATATATATAATAAGATTCTTGTTTCTTGTTTCTTGGTCATTATATTGGGCTTTTTCAAAAAAACATTTATTTTTGGTAATCAACCTAAAAATAGAAGAAAATGAACCATGGATTTTACATATACATAAAAAAAATAGTCCGATTACCAAGATGTTTCTTCGAGGTGCGTATTTTAAAAATTAAAAATTATTAAAACAATGTTTTTAAATGTATATTGAATCATCGTAGTGCCATTGTAAGTCGTGTATGTTTTTGTGGTTTGTTTTTTTTATGTATATTTAAAATCCATGGTTAATTTTGTTCTATTTTTAGGTTGATAACCAAATAATACAACTATTGTTTAAATAAATCTCCGAAAAAAATTATATAAACTATGGTTAGAAATTAAGAAAATATAATATTATTTATTATATATATATATAAATAAATATATATAATATCTTAATAAATATATATATATATATATATATATATATATATATATATATATATATATATATATATATATATATATATATATATATATATATATATATATATATATATATATATATATATATATATATATATATTATATATATATATATATATATATATATATATATATATATATATATATATATATATATATATATATATATATAATATATATCATGTTACTTTATATTATTTTTGGTTATTAAAAAAGTCATTGAATGTAATACAGTATGTAAATTAATATTGTTTAGCATCCCGTACATCAATAATAAAAAAATCTGATTTCGCAGAAGTGCTAATAACATTACAATATAATTAACCATATTGTTACAATGGCAGATAAACTAGTGCTAGCCGGTTTGTATAAATATAAAGAATGTTTAGTAAATAAGAAGTTAAACCGGAAAATAAACTTAATTATTACCTTCATTTAACATACAAATGCATAAAAGATGCAAAGAAACCACTGAATTTAATAAAGGATTGAACCTTTGAATTTAAAATTTTAATTTAGGTGATAGCACAGTTACAGAAGCTGTAGTGGTACAGTAAATCATCAGTGTCATTTATTAAAAAGTATTACATAAAAAGTGGTTAAAAATACACATTTTTTGGAGAAAAAAAAATTGATTTAATTGTAATTTAGTAGCTAGGCGTTCGCATTTCTATTTTTCTCCTGGTTTGCTTTGACCCCCTCACACCAGTCGTCTCCACTTTTAGCTGTTTGAAGTTATACAAGTTGTAGAATACAAGGGCCTTGGCACATAAAAGGGAGGGGTAATCGAAGAGATCAAGTAGTGGCAGATCAAGCAAGTTTGAGAACTGAGGGGATCAACTAACGCAGGGTATCCACAAAAGGTCTTCCTAGGTCAAAGTGGAGGTAGGGCTTTATTGAGTCAAGCGACTCCATTCACTAAAATACAATACTATACAATTAACAATATCGCAATTAAATCACAATAAAATTAATTTTTATTTCAAAAAGAAGGGTTTTTCCATGGAGAAAACAAGGAAGAGCCAAGTTTTGTTGTTTTTTTTTTATTTTAGGCACTACTTTTCAAAAACAACACTGATAGTTTTCTATTAATAGTGGATTAAAATACTAAAACAGGTCAACTTATCTAAAAATACTTTTTTTGCAAATTTAAAATAGGAAGCCCTTAACCGTGCGAATGAGCTAGCGAGACAG
>JAHBCN010023681.1:0-12732 GCA_019359885.1 Listronotus oregonensis | reverse complement strand
TTTTTTGGGTTAGCAACCTTACTGTTATGCGAAGTATTTTCCATCTTTGTGAAGTAAAGGATTATTATATATGTATATTATATCCACGGATTATATATACATATATAAAAACCTAATACCAAAGACCGTGAGTCCGGGTTTCCGGTGTTTAACCCAATTCTTCCCAGTTGTTCCGTCAAGGCCAAGCACTGAAACATGCAAATAAAATTTCACACCCCCTTTAGACAACGCGGTAGTGCCACCAGGGATTTATTTTTAAATAACTACTACCTAACTTCCTACTTTGTCATAGTTCTTCCTTCGTTTTTTGGGGAGGGTCCCTTAAAGTTTTTTCATGTTTTTTTGCATGGGGGTTTTTTGGGCGCTGATCATAAAACTAAAATTATTTTATTTGAACCTTTAGGTGAAAAAAATTTTTCCTTTTTTTAAAAAGACATTAATAACCAGGGCCAGCTACATAACAAGGGCCCTTAAACTGGCGTTTTTTAAAAAAAACATTAAAATAGAAAAATTTTACACGGCACTTTTACCCAAAATTTATTATATTTAGAATAAACCTTTTAAAAATAATAATTTTAATTTTTAAACACTGCAAAATTTTTTGACGGGTAAGGTATTTTATAGTCTAGTTTAACCATGATATTTACACGTGTTGTTGTTAAACCAATATAAGCTAAGATAACTTACATGGGTTTGGGAAAAAAAATGAAATTTTAATTAGGCAAATTTAGTTAAATTTTGGTAACTTTTGTTTGGAAAAAAAAAATATAGAGAAAAAAGCAATTTAACAGTGTTATAATTTAAATTTAGTAAAGAATTAAAAAACTAAGAATTGTTACAGTTTAAAAAAAGGGTTTTAAAAAAAATTAAAAAAAAATCTTGATAGATGTTTTTCACTTTTTTTAAAATATATTAAGTATTTTTTCCCTAAAAAATGTAATTTATTTATTTCCATTACTTGCCAAGATAATATAGAATAGTCTTTTAGCACTGGGCGATAAGATTGAATTATGGGAAACTATCAAATGTCCTAAAAACTATAAAAAATAATTTTAAATTCCAAATATTTCGCCCTTAAGAAATTTATTAGAACTTATATACATTTAAAAAAATGCTTAAAAAACAAAAATTTTGCAAAATAATTTTTTATATGTAAATACCAAACTATTTATTCAGGGGAGTCGGGCAATGCCGAAAACAATTCCCCCTTTTAATTTTTTTATACGTTCCTTTTTTAAATTTCCCACTGATAATATAAATGCATGTTTCCATAGGCCCCCTGGGCCCTATTGTTTAAACCGAAATTTTTTTTAAAAATTGAAGGAATTGACATTTTTTACCAGATTTTTTTCATATTCTTTATAAAAAACAAAAAAAAAGGTTTAATTTTTTTAAAAAAGTTAATATTTTTAGAGATATTTTTTTTTAAAATTTCAAAAAAAACTCTTTTTGGGGTTTTTTCCCATGAAAAAAAAAAAAAAAAAAAAATATATATATATATATATATATATATATTTTATATTATAATTTATTTTTTTGAACCCTTTGAATATATTCTGATTTTTTTTTTTTTCGGGTTTTTGGGGTTCAACAACAAATCAAAACTTTTTTGTTCCATTTTAAAAAAAGTTTTATTTCAGACGTTTCGGCTGATTTAGCCTTTATCAATGATTTTTCACTAAAACAATTATACAATAAGCTTTGATTTTAAAATATAGGGAAAACAATGTACAATATTTATAAAAATGTTTTAAATTTTTTTTTTGACTTACCCAAAAAGGTTTTCCAGATATAATTGAATATTTTATTATTCCCCAGGTAAAAATTTTTTTTAACTAACTTAAAGCTACAGGTTAAAAACAGTTTTTTTTAAGAAGTCTTGGAAGAATTTTAAACAAAACAAAAAATTTGTGGTTTAATATATTTTCAAAAGGTTGGGGGTTATTATAAAAATTTTATAAAAAAATTTAAAAAATTTTTATAAATATTGTACATTGTTAAAAAATATATATATATATATATATATATATATATATATATATATATATATATATATATATATATATATATATATATATATATATATATATATATATATATATATTTTAAGAAAAAATATAAAAAATATTGTTTTCATTTTTATTTTATGTTAATAATACCCCTAATTGAGATTTAAATTTTTTTTTATTGTTTCACAGGTTTTTTGATTGTTTATTAAGCCTCACAAGTAGGGCCCAAAGATACTTAAGCCGTTTCATTATTTTTCATTTATCTTAAAAACTAGTAACTTTTTAAAATTGTTAAAGAGCAATGTTATTAATAATTTAATTACCAAAATGTTTTTATGTTTTTTTTCCAAAATTAATTTTTTCAAAAGTTATCAGAGTTTTTTTCCTGTAAGCGCACGTAATAAACAATTAAAAACCTGTATAAACAAAAAATTTTTTTCAAATCTCAATGAAAAATTGTGTTATTTTATTTTTTTATTTTTTGTATAAAGCATTAAAAAAAATATATATATATATATATATATATATATATATATATATATATATATATATATATATATATATATATATATATATATATATATATATATATTTTAATACATTTTTTTTATAAAAGTACCCGAATTGAGATTTTTTGAACTTTTAAAAATTTATATCTCCTATTAACTTTATTGTAAACAGTAAAGGGCCCCTTTTTTTTTTATTTCAAAACGAATATAAAAAAATTGTTCGGGAAAAAAAAAACATTTCCTTTCAATGGTTTAAACAATCTCGGTTTAAACAATAGGGCACCAGGTGGCAACATGCTTTTATATTATTAGTAGGGCAATTTAAATAGGATTATATAAAACAATTAAGGTGATATAGTTTTCGGTACCCATGCGCCGATTCTTCCTAGACTAATAACCATATTTGAAATAAATAATGTATATTCCGGTTGTGTTTTTTTGGGTCACTATTAGGCTTCCAGCAGCGTCATCCAACAGTACGTTAAATTTATTAATTTGTACTAAAAAAAACAGGAGCAAATATCCTGGATACATTTTAATAGATAAGCACGAACTACTACAGTATTATTGCGGTCTAAAATACCAATATTTTTTTTTGAAAAGGCTTGCGCAAAATAATATTTTAAATAATAAATTTTTTATAAAAGTTGGCAAAAAAATTGTTAAAGTACATATACAAACTCCTTCACTTAATTTTCCCCGTCAATAATAATTGCATCTGGTCCTGATAAAATGTCCCAAATTAAATTTAAAGTCAAGCAGATCAAGCACTTCCTTTCTTCTCGTAACGCCGAGAAATTCTTTAGGGTAAGTGGCATACCAGCAATTGTTTTAAAAAAAGATATAGATAAGCCATTTCTACATTTTTTTTCTGACAGGGGAACTTTTTTCCGATATATGGAAGGCAGCACATGTACAACTTACCTACAAGAAAGAGTCAGAAAGTTGTCCTTTTACTATAAACCTTTTTTTTAAGTTCTTTGCAAGATACTAAAAAAAAATTATTAACTTAAAAAATTTAAAATATTTGTAAAAACAAAAAATCATACAATCCAAAGGAACGTGTTGCTTAACAAAAAATCCAGTTACCAAATGAACAGCCAGCGGAAAAAAAACCGGGAAAAAAAAAAAGTTTTTCCTTTTTTTTAAAAAAAAAGGGCCCGAAAAAAAAATTTAATTTTAAATTTTTTTTTTAGAAAATTTTTTTGGGTTTTGGGTAATTTTTTCCGGGAAAAAAAATTTTTTTTTTTAAAAACCCAAAAGGGGAAAAAAGTTTTAAAAAAACCCAAAAGATCCCGGAAAGAAAAAAGATACAAAGTTCATTCATTTGGTCTTTTTTAAAAAAATTTTTTATTATTTTAAAGGTTTTTTAAAAAATTTTACAGAAAATAAAATTTTTTTTTTTCTCAAAAAAATTTAGGTTTTTAAAAAATTTTTTAACCCCGCCAAAAAATTTTAAAACCAAAAAGTTTAAAAAAAAAAGATTTTTTTTAAAAAAATTTTAAAAATTTTTTTTTACAAAATTTTTTAAAAAAAATTTAAAAAACTTTTTAAAAATTAAAAAATTTTTTAAATTTTTTTTAAAAATTTTTTAACCCCAAAATTGGAAAAGAAAAATAAAACAAAACGGCAAAAGATAACTGGATAAATTTAAATGATTTATTTCAAGCTAAAATATCGGCCTAATTCTTTGTCAGTCTTGTAAAACACATTCATTCTTCTTGGAAAGAAATGTTAAAAATAGGTCTTACAAAGACTTCTTTGTAAAGAGTGATTTAAAATAAGGAAAAAACCAGTGGAAGTTGTTAAATTATTCCTTGACATGCACCATACTGACAAAAGCCATTGACTGGGGACCTTTAAGAGTTAAATATTTTTACTGAAGTAAAATTTGTCATTAGAAAAAAAAAGAATAAAATTTTTAAAAAAATTTTTTTTTTTTAATTAATTTTTAAATTTTTTTTTTTATTTTTTATTTTTTTATTTTAATTTTATATAAAAATTTTTAAATATTTTTTAATAAAATTAATTATTAAAATTTTTAATTATATTTATATTTTTAAATTTTTTATATATATATATATATATATATATATATATATATATATATATATATAATATACAGGGTGTTCCTTTTAAAAAAACCAAATTAGTTTTTTTAAACACTTTTTTTGATGCTCTTTTTTTTTATTTAATGACAAATTCTAGCTTCAGAAAAAATATTCAATTTTTTTTAATTTTAGTTTCGCCCCAACCCCAAAATAAAATTGTGTTCTCCAAAATATAGGGAAAAAACCCCTGTTTTTAAAATCAACGAAATAATAAAAAATATTTAGGTACCCATTGGGTTTCCTAGCAAAACATTATTTTAAGAGCGTTATTTATTAGACAGTACATATCTTAAGTATATTTTCGCACAAATTCCAAAGTAGCCATATCGTGCTCCAATCATTTGTTCTTGTTTTCATTTCCAAGTCTTCTTGACTATTATTTAAATTAAAATTAATAAATGCTTTAATCATGGTTTTTTCATGTTTTCGATTGTTCATTCTGTTCTCTAGTGGATAAAATACAAACTTTATAATAGTTGTCAGGATTTTTTTATTATTAACAGTAATAATTCTTTTACTGTGTCATAAAGACTGTTCCGGTGGACTGAGTCGGCGCCCTTTCTTATTTGGACACCCGGTACATTGTTTATTTTTACGGGTTTTAAATTCTTCAGTTAACACTTTTTATAAAACATGCATTTAACCGCTCTAGACTTCTAGCTTTGTAAACAAAGTAGTTGCCAAATCATAAAAACACATTTTATAAGATATTAAAAATGTCTCCCTATAACTGTTTGCAGTAGATCATTTTTTACAAAAACATCTGTTGTACATTTTGCACCACTAGGAAGAAATGTGCTAAGCATACGTAAGTTTGTTTTAAATAAATTTATAATTTTTGGATGTTATGAGCGATCTAGATAAGCTCTACTTTTTGGGATCTATTATAAAAATAACTTTTAAAAAATTTAAAGCGCTGTACCAAAATATAAAAACAGCAAAAGATTGTAAAAATCAAAAGTGTAATTAAATGTTTTTTAAAAAAAAATTTTTAAAAAAATTTAAAATAATTTTTTAAAAAATAATATATATATATATATATATATATATATATATATATATATATATATATATATATTTATATATATTAATATATATAAATATATAACAGGGCACATAAAGTATGAAACAAATTTATTATGTGTTAAAGCAAAGAAAAAGAAAAAAAAATTAAATTGCTGATTTTAAAAACATAAAGTTCTTACGGTTTTAGATGGCAGTTTCGTAGTTACTGGGCGGTAAAGAAATTTATACATAATGTATAGAACAAACTCATCATTTGTTAAAGCAAAGAAAAATTAAACCATTTTTTTGACAAGTAAATAATAATTTTGTATTGCGCACTTTTTTACATAAAATTACAATATACAGGGTGCCTCGTATAGTAAATATGAGGTCATCGACGATTTAAAAAAAAATAAAACCCCCATATTTTATTGCAGATTTGCTATATGATTTATTACTTATTTAAAAAGACTCCTACATTAATTATTGCTTTATGCAAGCGACTGAGAGACATAAAAAATATTTACACAGTTATGCTCTAAATCATAGTATACTTTGTCTCATGAAATTGCACGAACATAAAGCCATAGTATACTACAATCCAGAGCACTCGTGCTCTGAATAATAGTATAGAATGCCAATAAGCTCCCCGGATGCCCCCCCAAACTAGGACAAATCCGGGGAAACCCGGATGGGTGGCAGTCCTACCTATGTGATATATTTAATTTAAACAACTCTCATTCCATGTCGTAAGCAAACTTTTATTCGCCAGATTTAAAGCGGAAAAATGCAGGCATACTATTCCTGCCTTTATTTTATTACAATCGATTACGTAGTGCCGTCCGAAACAACCCATAAATTTTTTAACCACCTAACAATAAAGCTTGTGCAGGAAACGCAGACACATAAAATCTTAATAATATGTAAATCAGTGTTTGTGCCACATTAAGCACGACTTAATATAGCGACAAAATATAACGACACTCGTCATCCATTATCCAAAACGCATTCAATGTTGACGTAAATACAAGATCGCTTTTCTTTCTTGTTATTCGCATTAGACGCGCGGTCAGCGATGTATTCACAATGGCGTAGAAGAACCGCTTTAATTTCCATAGTGACGTCATTAAAAGAGTATCGCGGTCGACAATACGACGATAATGACTCGCTTTCCGTAATATTTTCCTGTGGAAGTTTTCTCCAATTATTTCGTTTCGTTACAACTAAAACCAATTTTAGATTTGAAATGTTGTACAATAGATAAAAATATATGATAAATGGTCAGTTGATTATATTTTATGCTTGACAAACGATACAGTCGAGGATTATGACCATAGCAAAGATAAATTACCTAATATAAAGTTTTAATATCTATTCGAAATATGCAGAAATGGCATTTCACGGAATTTTTCACACAACAAAAAAGTACGACCACGAACGTCAAGTACTACCTGTAAACTACTCCGTTATTGTCTGGGTAATGTTTCCTACACGATACCTAAAGTTAAACGTGAAATCAGAACCACACACAACAGGCAGTGTTAAGGTATACCTGTAATTTTGGAACATTCCACGAAGGCTTAACACTTAAGTACTACCGTGGGTGTGTTAAGTAAAGTAATTGGTAGTTAGCACGGGGCATAAAGGTAAGGATGTTTAAAAGGACAAGAATGACCTTTACAGGCAGCAGGTTTTACAGTCTAGACCCTCGAGGGATGAAGAACCTAACAAAGTGCGAAGCTCGGAGAAGAATTATATAGACTAATTCCTCAAAGAAAAGATTGAGAAAATGCCTTTAAAAAAACAACAGGGGCAAGAAAAGGAAGCTCTCTTAAACTAGGGTCATTAATAATAGTACGAGATCTAGCTGCATAGGTTTGTATAGTCTGACAAACTTAACTGTAGCAGCGAAAGGAATTTAAACTATTTCGAACGAATATATGTGGGTGTGCCAAGTTTAACTACAAGAAAGCAATAGTACTTACTACTATATATAAGTGATAATTTTAATTTTAAAAATTTTTTTTTTACAATAACAAAATAAAATATTAAAAAAAGCTGAAATTAAATGTGGTTGTTATATACTATAATTTTTTTTTATCTATTTTGTTTTACTAAGGAATATTATGTTATTAGGTAATTATTTTCCAAAGCCCTTATCGATTTCGTCTAAACGGGAACATCAAACAAAATTTTGTCCAGTTGCGAAGTAAACGAACCTGGTTGGTGGAGCTTGTACATTTTTTTGTTTCTATGGGGTAAACTTATTTGTGATTGGAAGTGTTTGCGCTGTTTCTGGTTCCTCTCTTGGAATGTCGAATATTTAAACATTCAGTGTCGGTGGTCGAAGGTTTTATCCTTATTTCTAAGTTTTAAATTTGGTGTTGTGTAATTTTGCTTGTTTTGTTTTTCTACCTTTTTTAGTTCTTTTTTTATTTTTAAATAGTATTTCAATAGTATTACTATTGTTTTAAAATGAACAAATTTACTTGTGGATAGACACTACACGGACAAACAAAAGAAGTAATAGCAAATGTTTATAGGTAAGTAACAATCTTATAAAACAGTAATCATGTTTTTTCTATTGGGTTTAAACATTAAATATACGAAAAGAAAGCTTTATAATATGTAGCGGCAACTAAATTTGGGCAAGTCATCTTTTGCAACTTTTTTTAGAAGAGGATCTTTATTCGTCTTTATACCATTTTTTACGTCAAAAATATAAAAAAAGTATTGTTTTCATTAAGCTGTTAGCAAGTAACAAAGAAAGCGGGAAGTCTCGATGATTAGGCAACCCGCTTGTCACTAAATAAAGACAGTAATACCTTTTATTTTGGAATAAACTGAAACACAGAATAAAGATACAAGGCTTTTCAAAATTAAATAAGCTACTTTTAAATATACTTTGTCCATTTTATTTTTGTTTTATTTTGTTAATAGGGTTTGCGATGAAGAAGCCGCAAGCAATTTTTAAATTGTCACTTAAACGTAAGCTTGATCGGGTATCTTTACACCGAGTTGCCGTATCAACTGTACGAAAAATTAATAAAAAAGATAAGGAACGGTTGGAAAATAACCCCAATCAAATGTTATCCAGTCTAAAAACGACGGCGTCTTTCTCTTCTCGAGAAGAATAAAAATTTTGATTTTCAAGTGATGAGACATATGATAAATAGGTTTTATCTTAAATTGAAAGTTGTCCCGACAAGTAGAAAATTGTTGCAATAATTGCGAGGAGATTTAAATTTTTCATATTCTAGGGAAACACTTAGGACGTTACTAATATCAAACGGTTTTTTTGGGTAATTTAAAAATAAAAAAATTAATGGAGCGTCCTAATATATTACATTGGAGGCAAAAATATATACATGAAAATTTCGAAAATATCGCCAAGAAGGGCGAAATATTATTTTTATTTGGACAAAACATGGGTAGATAATGATTTAACATTATAGTAATAGAATGCTTACTTTGTAGGTTTTTATTTTATAAATTTCTTTGTCATTTATCAAAAATTGCAATGATAATACTACAGGGAACGTAAACGACGTTTTCCCCATTTTGAATTATTACCAAAAATTAAAAATACCGCCTATCTTAGAGGTAAACAAATAAAAAAACGATTAGATGATGACGTTTTTCTGCATTTTTAACTTTCCATAAAATATTTTGTGAAATTGTTACTGATGGACTTTAAATGCCTTTATTTTTGGTGACGACCATATATTTAAAATATATTTTAAATAAAACATAAATGTATACTGTACACATTATTTCATTTTCAACTTTTGGAAAATCCGCACGCCACTGTGCTTTTATGAATGAAGTACGCCATGTTTGGTTTACAACTTCCTTCCCCTTACCGACGCCGCACTGTCACAGATACGGTTGTCAGACTATAGGTATCTGTTTTTCCGATAAAACCTAATTTTCCGAAATAATACATAAGAATAGATTACAGTAGGATTGCCTGGCAAAGTTTAGCTGCAGCTACCTTTAATTAAATATACCATGGGTCACCTTATTTTTATATATAAAATACTGAAACTTGGGGATATCATATAACTTTAAATTTGACATTTTCCACAAGTCACGTGACTTCTGGTGACTTTCCGCTTCACCGGAAATGGCTTCAACTTTCAATTTTTAAATAAAACACCCTATATATTATTAAATTTTACATTTCTAGGAATATTCTGCGTCTAGGGCTACCCCAATTACCAAATTTTGTCAGCTTATAAATATAAAAAAATCAAAGATTTTGAAATTATATGGGGTACTGTTGAATCTTTTTCCAAAAATGTAAAAATATACATGATTTTTAACTTAATAGTAAAAACTTTTGGCCGTTTTCGGTGAAACCATAGATTACTTGAAGTCACGTGGCATGTTAATAAACGTCAAATTTAACACTATGTGATATTCCCAGAAGCCATGCTTCTGAATCACCCGGTATATTTATTTAAATGTACTTTTGACTAAATTTTGCCAGGCAACCCTTGAACTATTCTTATATTTAAATTTTTTAAAAAAAAAACGGAGAACAAGATTTGGTCCCATTTTAAACTATAAGGCGAACGGTTTTTCTCTAGATGGAATCAAGAATACCGAGTTTTGGGAGACGTCATTGCCTATGAAAACAGTATTTTAAACGGGATCTGGTTTGGGATTCGTAAGGACTACAGAGCGTGGAAGAAGAAAAATACTTTTTGGCTCGATAGAAAAAAGCCTTCTCGAAGCTGCTGGCTATGGATATAAGGCGTTCGTGCCAATAAGGGTAATTCATATAAGTTACGCATACAAGACACAAGTAAAAGATAAGTGAATATGAATGTGTTTTTGAGGCTTAATTCCTGGACACAATTTTTGATTGATAAATTCAATATTAGAGTAAAGGCTACTATCATTGGCAAAACTATAAATGGGATTAATCGTGGAAAAAAGATCGTTGCTGAAAAGAGAAAAGAATGTTGAAGTTCCCCAGCAACAATTTGGTAAAAGCTAGAAAAGTGGCCATTAACAATAACTGATTAACTTTGATTAAAAAAGGAAACTGAGGAGCCAATAACCAAGTTTAGGTGGAAGTCCGTACAAAGCAAGTTCGTTTATGACCATATGAACATTTGAAAAAAAAAAATAATATATATATATATATATATATATATATATATATATATATATATATATATATATATATATATATATAATATATCTTGGAAAACCCATTTCAACCCTCAAGAAAAGTCCGAGGGCCAAAAAAAATTAAAATGAATTGATCCAACCCCCATCGGTCTAAATTTTTTAAAATTTTCTTAAAGAAAAAAAGCTGGAATCAACATTTTAAAAAGGAAATTTATTTTGGGCCCCGTCTGATATAGAAAATCACCCCCAAAATACAGTCATTTTTTATAAAGGGAAATTCAAAAAAAAATAAAATACGTTTAAAAAAAGTGTATACCTAATCCCCTGCAAAGGGAATTTATTTGGGACCATAAAAAATCACCCCTAAAGCTACATTTTTTGAAAAGGGAAAAATTTTTAAAAAAATCATAAAGACCCTTTAAAAAAGTAAAAACAAAAATTGGTATAAAGGTACCTCATTGCAGAGTTAATCCTATGCAAAAGAATTTTTTCTTGCGACCCGTCTGATTATAGAAAATCAATAATTTTCTCCTATATAAGTAATGGCTGCAACTTTAGGGGGTAATTTTTTATAGTCGGACGGGGGTCAGTGAAATTCCTTTTACATGGTGATTTAATATGCAATAAGGTACCTTTGTAGCAATTTTTGTCGTGGAACAACTTTTTTAAGTGTACTTTATTTATTTTTTTAATTTTTCTTATATAAGTAACGGCTGCAACTTTAGGGGTTGATTATCTATAGTCAGACGTACGAGTCTGTAATGAGGTACCTTCATACCAATTTTTGTTTTGAAACAACTTTTTTAAGGGACTTTATAATTATTTTAAAATTTTCCATATATTTAAAATAAGCTGCAACTTTGAGGGTTTTTTTTTGAGTCAGACTTCCCAAATGAAATTCCCTTTTTATGGTATTAAGAATGCAAAAAGGGACCTTCGCAAATTTTTGTTGTGGAAATTTTTTTGGGTATTAGAAATAAACAGTCGGAAATTATAATAGGCTGTCAAATTTAGCTGCTAACTTCACATTTTCGGCTGCGTAAAAAAAGCTGCTAACTTCACTATTGGCTGCGTTAAATGGCTGCTAATTTCACTCCGGTTCTGTCATGTATAGTTTTTTTAGGTTAAAAAAACCATTAAAAAGTCACCATTTTTTTAACGTATCTTTGTTTATTAAAAGGGAAAATAATTTTTTTGCCAAAACGTTTATGTTTCTCACATATTAATTATTTTTATATAAAAATAAAGTGGAGAAAGCAAGATTTAATTAGGGGAATTTTGTATACGAGTGTATTTTTTAATTTTGGTTTATAGAAAAATGTATTTTTTACAGCATTTTTTCACATTACTATTAAAAAAATGATACTTGACAGTGGCGTTTATTGACTACAAAAAGTAAGGGGCTTTAACTGTTTAATTTAAAGATTTAATAAATTAGTTTGGGTAAAAAATTAAGGTATTTTCTTAAATTACTTACTTTGTTTCAAAAAGTGGGGGAGGGGGCTTAAAGTTTATGCTGTTTTTTATATTAAATTTAAATGAAAATTGGTTTTAATTAATATTTTTTATTTTGCAGGTATGTCAACCTTAAGAAAAATATTAGGATAAATTATATATTAATAATATCCACACTTAGGGTAAGTTTTATTACTTATTTTATTGATTTATTAGAAAACCTTTTAAAAATATAACATTATTAAAAAAAAATGTGTAAGATTTAAAGTTAAATCTTTTAACGGAGTCTAATAATTTTACAGAAATTATTACTATCTTAGGTGTAATGTAAAAAAATAATACTTTTAAACATTTTATTAAAAATCATTTTATCAAAAAAAAATATTAATAATAAAATAAGCATATCACGATAAATAGACCTAATACTTCTGACTTTGACACTAATTAACAAAATTGTAATGATAAGGCAGTATTTAATTGTGATTAATTTGTCTTACATAA
>JAHBCN010023680.1:0-12480 GCA_019359885.1 Listronotus oregonensis | reverse complement strand
AGATAAAAAAAAAAAAAAAGTTTTTTTTTATGTATGTGGATGTAATTGCATATTTGTACGTATTTTTTATTCCGACTAATTTTCCCTTTAAAAACAATTTTCGATATTGTCAAAAATAAAGGTTATTTACCCCTGAGCCAAATTCATATTTTTTGAGAAACCCCGTATACGACTAAAAAAAATTGATATCTAATGATTGATTTAAGGTTTTGGAACATGTAGAATTTTTTATAAAGAATAACTTTTTTTCATAAAATTGATAATAAAAATTTTTTCCATATGGTGCGAACTTACGTAGACACACTGTATATCGATAAATCAATATTTATTGTTGGTTATAGTTAAATTGTTACATTAGTGATATATGTAAATAAAGTTTTCCAATAAAAAAAAATAATTGAAGCATTTTAGAGTTTTTTTTTATAGTAGAATCATATTGAACATCATTCCCTCACTAACCTGTCATTCCCTCATTTCTAATATTTTATTTTTACTTTTAATACTCGGTTCAAACTGAAAAAAGTTGAGGACCATCATAATATTTTAATCAATTAAGACACAATTAAAAGCTAACAAATTACTTGCTGATTTTACACGAATTCTTAATATTCCACCTTGCGAAGATACGAGTAGTAAATAAACTTTCTGGTAAAATTGACCTACATTTGCGCGATTCAAGCTTTCTTTAATAATCCGCCTAACGATATGGAAAGTTTATTTTTGCTTGAAGACATGAATATATTTGCAAGTTCAGTAGTCCAATAGATATACATGGTGTGTAAAGTTATAGTGGTATTTGTTTATTAAAGATATTTATTAAGATTTTTTTAAATGTTGCGTCTGCACTGTTTCTGTTATTAATATAACTGTCCTAATAGGCTATTGACTATAAGGACAATAAGGGGTAATAAGAAGTAATTTTCTAATTTATTAAGGTTTTTGTGTGCCTAAATATGAAAAAAATATGCTATTAAATCAGGCTCGCTTCTTTGAGAACAGGGATCAGTTTGTTAATATTTTAAAAATTGGAAATTACATCGAAACCTATGCATTTTTAGCAAATATGCAGATTGTTTTTTGTAAAATATTTATTTTCTTACCAATTAACACCTTCTAAAGTCGAAAAAGTATTTTGTCTTCATAACAAATGTAAAATACAAGTTAAAAAAATGCATTTGCAAATGCATCATTAATTTTTATCTGAGGCAAGATAGATCTAGGTAGTCCTAGGAAAAGAAAGCTCACCTTCAAAATTGGCATAGCTAGAAGTATTGCCATTAAAACTTGACAGAGATATGATTTTTTTTAATTTTACAATTTTTGTTCATTTTTACCATCAGATTATTTTTATATAAATTTTATATATATATATATATATATATATATATATATATATATATATATATATATATATATATATATATATATATATATATAAATAGGATAGAGGTGACATACAAAAAAATTTCTAGCTTGGGTATGGAATTTGTAGCTTAAAACGAAAATATATGGCGGTCCAATAATTTTTAAAATTAAAGTGGTGGTTGCAAAAAAATATATTTGCCTTGTAATTTATAAAAACATCTAAAAATAGGCAAAATATGAACATTTTTACCTTTAATTTTACTGTAGTGTCCAAAAAAAGTATGTTATTTTTTAGAGCTTTTTTTTAAACTACAACAATTGTCATGTTTTTTTAAATTATAACTTTTAATTAGCATAAAACAGGATATATTAAATTTTAAAACACCTTTAAAATTTTTTTTGCAACCGAACACTTTTAGTTAATTTCACAAAAAATGGGCTGCCTCAGGATGTCGAGGAAAATCTTTTTTCTAACGTAAGAAAACAAAATCAACTTTCACTCGACCCGAATGTATATATATATATATATATATATATATATATATATATATATATATATATATATATATATAAAAATAAATTAAAAAAAAAAAAAAAAAAAGAAAATAACGTGGAACTCGGCCAAATCTTTATTGTATTTTCTTCTTAACTTGCCGAGCTTTCGAATCTATTAAATTCTTTTTCTTAGGCTCTAAAATATTTAAAAAATACAAGTTTAATTACATTAACCAAAATAAAATGAAAATTTGAATAATTATGGAAAATATAGGGATAATTTTTCATACTAAAATTTGACTTTGACAGATAAATTTTAAATATTTTTGTATTTCCTGCACCGATAATTTGCTTGAAAATCTTTTAAATATGTACAAGCCATCTGGCAAGCGAGTAAAAATAGACATTAAGACTTTTTTCGTAGACTTTCAACCCCATTTAAGTGGATTCAATTGAACTTCTTATTGCTCATTGCTGTACCTAAAAATAATCATTAATAAACTATGTTTTATTATTAAGATAACGTTATACAACATGTTTTTTTATAAAAATTCTATGTGTTAATAAAAAATAGAAATAATGATGATATAATGATAATATAAAAGAAAACTCGAGAAAAATTGATGAAAGATTACAAAAAAAAAATAAAACCATATTTCTGTCAAATTAAAAAAAAATACTTCTAGCTCAACCTATTCTAAAGGTTTTGCCGTTAGCTACACAAAAACAGTCACAACAACCAAAGAGTGATTTTTATTATTAAAATACTGACAGGAATACCGTCAAATTTTGTCCTAAGAAGTCAAATTTTGTCTTAAGTAAATATCGTCACCTTGGAAGAAAAGTGACATAGCTGAAAAAACTTAGTTTTGGGGAAACAGCCAACGAAAATATCTAAGTTTTTTTTAAAGTGTTACTTACTGGTGTTACTACGTAAGCAGTTAATAAATATTCATTAAATATTTTTTACATCAAATTAGGAATTATGATTTTTAAATTATTTCGATTTTAAGTAAAAAAAAATTGTGAAAGTTTTAGCTTATATTATTTTCTTTGAAAATAAATGAACACAAATAGGGTTCGGGCCGTTGTTTTTTTTTACATGATAATAGTAGGTTAATTAAAACGTACAAAAAAACAGTCACAACAACAAAAACATATATTTTTTAATAATATGCCTTTATAAATACCGTCAAATTTTGTTTTGAGAAGTCAAATTTTGTTTTTAGTAAAAAAGTAACACTTTTTGTGCGTCGGAGATATTGAGGTCAGTGGTCGAAGATAATAGATCGCACTGATGATGAAAAAGAATATTAGCACTTTGGTGTCGGATTTGAGCTATTTAAGCTATGTAACTTTTTCAAGGTATACTCTGTCACATTTTCTCTAATTTTTTGCGTATAACAGAAAAAAAATGAATTTTGGGGCAGTTTTCCTCCAAAGTGACGATATATAACGCTTTTTGCGTAGCGGCGACATTAAACTGGCAGGAAAAAAAAGAATATTAACCCCACAGTGGCGAATTGAGGTAGATATTTAAGTCGTTACTTTTCTAGTGTCATCTCCGTTACATTTTATTCCATTTTTTTTTATTTACCTTAAAAATTGTATTGTGCCATCTACCAGATACGCTTTACAGTCATCTATAATTTCTTTAATTTTCTAAGTACCATCACTTAGTGTAGAAGAATAATATTTTATATTCGATTTTAAAGAAAAAAAAACCTTGGCGTCTAAAAATGGTTTATCTTTTATCAATTTGACCCAGAGATAGAACAAAACTAGTCTGTAATAGATTTTATGCGGTTTGCGTGCAGCCCTCAAAGTTTAATCATATAAAATACAAATCGTGAACTACAATATTAATATATATTATAAAAATACCAGGGTTTGCAGTCATTTACGAAAAGTTATTAAAATTTTAAAATATTTGCGAATATCGATATCAACGTATATTAAACCGGATCCTCGTAAAGGAATCGAATTACCAATACGAATCACGGGGGGGTTTTTGGGGTTAAAACCCCTCCCCCGAAATTCAGCTTTGATTTGAAATTATTTTGCATTAATATGTTTTTTTTCGTTATAAAAGTTACCGAAACTATAAATTAACAAGAGTCATGAAGTAATGTAAAGTTTAATTTTTTGTTAGAGTATTTAAACGCAGTCCTCAATTAATTTCTACTATGTAATTTAGGAAAAATTAATCTAAAATTTGAGAAATCGCTGAAACCATCAGCGGAATCGCCACAACATTCAGATTTTTTTGCAAATATCAAGGTATTGCTGTTTATAATGGTTGTATTGCCTGTCTCTACTGAGGAAGGTAATCGCAGTTTTTATACTTTGCGTAGATTTTCTATTTCCCTTCCCTACGAAGATACGAGTACAAAACAGAAGTCCCTAGAAATCGTTTTTGTTTAAATAACTTTTAAAATACTAGGCGTAATTTAATATTTTTTTAATATGATGGTTACTAGATAAGTCTTTTTAAAGTGGACCCATTAAATCATATTTGGCTTATTTAGTTTGCCAGAGACAGACTTGCTCTGACACAATAATAGCAATTTTTTTAACACCCTGTATGATAAAGGCTTAACAATTTTATTTTTGGATAGCTTTAACCTAAAAAAAGGTATTCTTGATTGATATCGATAAAATTAACTGTTTACGAAAAATAAAATATCATGTTTGGTAATTTTTTTTTACATTATACAGGGTGTTTTCTAATTGTACGTCAATATTTAGGAAAGTAATTTTTGGGTCCATTTTAAGAAGAAAACTTTATCTGAACGTATGTCTTGAACGTCGTAATTCCTGAGATACAGGGTGGCAAAATTTTAAAAATAAATCATTTATTATTAATATTTGTAATACCATTTTAAATATTTAAATGAAATTTGGCATAAATGTACTATATTTCAAACATTTTTTAGTGTACCACATTTTTTTTATTTTCACCAGTGGCGTTTGTAAAGAATTTGACCTGTCTATTTTGGCAAATAAAAAAAAATGTGGTACACTTAAAAATGCTTCTTGATACATAGTATATGTATGCCAAATTTTATTAAAATATCTAAAGTGGTATTACAGATATTATAATAAATGTTTTTTTTTTTATTTTCCACCCTGCATCTCAAGAGTTAAGACGTTTAGGACATACATTCATATGAAGTTTTCTTCTAAGAAGGCACCCATTAATTGCCTTCTTAAATATTGACATACAATTAGAAAACACCCTGTATAATGTAAAAAAAATTACCAAACATATTTTATTTCTCATAAACAGTTGGTTTTATCGATGTCAATCAAGCATACCTTTTTTTTAGTTTAAGGTTAAAACTATCTAAAAATAATATTGTTAAGCCTTTATCATACAGGGTGTTAAAAAAATTGCTATTATTATGTCAGAGCTAGTCCGTTCCTGGCAAACTAAATAAGCCAAATATGATTTAATGGGTTTATTTTAAGAAAACTTATCTAGTAACCATCATATTAAAAACATACTAAATTACGCCTAGTATTTTAAAAGTTATTTAAACAAAAACGATTTTCAGGAGCGTCCGTAATGTACCTGTATCGCCGTAGGAAAGGCTCGTAGGAAAAAGGTTTATGGGAACTTGTTATAATATTTTTAGGTTTTCTATTATATTTTGAGAGATTGCCCACATATTCTGGGACACCCTGTATAATGATATATGACGTTTTTCGTGTGGCGGCGATATTCAACTAGCAGGGAAAAAGAATATTAACCCCTTAGTGGCGAAATAAGGTAGGTGTTTAAGTTGTTACTTTTCGTGGGCCATCTTCTTAATATTTTATTTTATTCTTTTCATTTACCTTAAAAATTGTATTCCTCGACTTCATTTTTCTTTCGGAGTGCTGATATGCCTACCAGAAACGCTTTACAGTAACCTTTAATTTCTTTAATTTTCTAAGTAACAATAATTTGTAAGCCTTTATAAGCCAATGAAAACAACTTTAATATTTTATATTCGATTTTACAGTTAAAAAAAACTTGCGTCCAAAAATGGTTTATATTTTATCAATTTGACCCAGAGATAGAACAAAACTAGTCTGTAATAGATTTTATGCGGTTTGCGTGCAGCCCTCAAAGTTTATTCATACAAATCGTGAACTATAATATTAATATATATTATAAAAATACCAGGGTTTGCAGTCATTTACGAAAAGTTATAAAATTTTTAAAATATTATCCGGAATATCCATATCAACGTATTTTAAACCGGATTCTTGTAAATAATTCCAATCACCAATACGAATCACAAATCCTTTTTTTTTAATGAAATCAAATTCAGAAAAACGATTTTTATTACTTGGATTACGAATCCGGATCATCATTAGTTTTTATATATATCTCATAATCCGGATGATAAATCAAGCGTCAAAGATTTTAGCACGGAGCCCGAGCCGTGAAATATAATTTTAGCCTCATTTTGAAGTGCTGTAACTTTTAGCCAAATTAGTTTTTGGTAAATACTATTCAAATTTGAATATGTTATTTCCGAGGTCAACATAAACCCACCCTTAAATGAAACGTTTTTTTGAACTTTATTCTAAAACTTGCAATGCTAGATCTTTATAAGTATTTTAAATGTGATTCTTGAGGAAACCTTAATCAATTTATAAATGGTATCTTATTGTAACTTTACAGAAGGTTCACAAGTACCGTTTAATCTCTGCTTGCGGAATAAAAAAAAATATTAAAATTTTAAATGTATTTTTGTAAGACACCCTGAATTGTAATGATAAAATTTCCCATTTAAAAGTCCCTTTAGGTTATCTCAAGGATAACATATTAAAAAATGATTAAGATCGAGCAATCAAAACCTTTAAGATCAAATGCAAGTAAAATTTATGCCCGTTTTTGAGTACCATACTCGAAAAAAAATGTTTAATTTAAATGTTGTTTATCACTATTTTGAAGTTGGAACTCTTAGCTTTCTAATGGTATGATTTATTTTCCGTTTTTAATAAAATATCGAATAGGAAAAAGTGCATGTGTATATTTTTATTTAGATGACCGACTCCCCGAATAAAAGTTTACACTCATTAATTTTGTTATCGTTATAAAATACAGCTCTTGTCATGATTTTGAAATTTTTTAGAATCTAAAGATTTTAGACATATAAATATATTGTGTCTGTGAAAAATTATAAAAAATCCACTTATTCGGCTGATTTTTTTTTTTTAATGTAGGTAAACTAATATACTTTAAGAATTTGTAAGCATAAATTTATTAAGTACAGTAAGCAATAAAACAACATATTTTGGTTAAAAATTACATGTTACGTGTGTTTCTTTATTTAAAGACTTTATTAGGCAGATAATTTAAAATTCTTCATTTTTTTTCCGAAAATCAATGTGATGCTGATTAAAAATCTTAAATAAAAAAATTGAAAAATTAAAATGGGAGATAACGAATCCTTATTACTCATCCTATTTTTGAAAAGTAATCGATTTCAGCCTATACGGATCCTTGAAAAGGATTCGTTCCTGGATTCGATTCCAAAAGGATTCAATTCTTACTCAGCTTTGGCCTTTAGGCTTACACGTATTTTAATCAATTAATTTACATATCGGGTGTTGCGTCGCCGAGCGGAACATAGGAAATCCCATGTAAATTTTAAGGTGGTCAATTATTGGCTTCCCTGTACATTTTACAGAAAAAATGAAAGATAACTTTTTGAAGAGACCAATCTGACAAACCCTGGTGCCAAGTTTTATATAATTTTAATAAGCGAATCTTGAATTATTCAATTAAATGTAATTGCAAAGTTACCAAATTTTCGGTTCCGGTAAAACCAAACAGGCATAAAATGAATGAGGAAAAGACCCCCTGATATGAGGAAAAATGTCAATAAATTAGTGACAGTCGGTATTTGAAAAAAAAATATATATGAATTATTCAATCGACGAAGAAGTATCCATAATTAAGTGGCATTATGCGGGAAACAGTTTAAGACCAGTATCTGAAATGTTTTCAGTTTATTTCCCCACCAAGCCCATTCCGTCTATTTCAACTATTAAACGTATTGTTAGTAAGTTTGAGTCCAAAAGTACCTTACTAAATAATTGTAAGCTGGTAAGCAACTCAGGATATCGAAAATAGAGCCGAAGAAAGAGAGAACAGAGATCTTAATATTCTACTGAGTGTGGAGGAAAATAAAATGGTTGGTACGAGGGTTCTTGGGCAAGAGGTAAATAAACATCATACAACGGTATTGCGCACTTTGAAAAAACACAAAAATTGTTTCTTTAAATTCAAAAAACATCAAGAGCTGCAGGAATGAGATGAAGAGCGAAGAATGGTATTATATTTTGAACTGATGGAGAAAGAAAATAACGATAGGAATTTTTTAAGAAATATTTGTTTTACCGATGAATGTTCATTCACCCTCAACAATAAACCAAATGTTTAGAATTGCCGGTATTCCAGCCAAGAAAATGAACATCGCTTTGTTCATACTCGGACACACTGGTCTGGTGGCCAAAAACAGAGGAAAAAACTACACAAGGAAAGTTTCTGAAACTGCAGAGACTTGTCAGGAGACCTGACTGGTCACCTTAAAATTTTGGAAAAAATCAAGATTGAAGCTCTGACCAAACCCACGGACATGATGCCTATAGTGCGGGACTTCCAGCGCTCTTTTGAAGTGGTTATTCAAGACCGCCAAACTATGAGTGTGAATGAACCAAAGCATGAAAAAGGTTCACTTCTCTGGTACACTGATGGATCTAAGATGGAACAAGGGGTTGGAGCTGGTGTCTTTGGACCTAGATGCAGACTATCAAAGTCTCTCGGCAAGGCTCCCTCCATCTTCCAAGCTGAAATCCATGCAATTGATATTTGCGCTTCTGAATGTGCCAAAAAAGGCCTTCGAGGCGCAACCATATATATTTTATCGGACAGCCAGGCTGCTTTGAAGGCATTGACTTCATGCTCTTTAACTCAAAGCTGGCCTGGGAATGCCGACAATCACTAAACCAACTGGCCAACACAACAGAGTTACTCTGGAGTGGGTACCAGGAATGAAGGAGTGAGGCAAAGAAATTGCCGATCAACTCGCCAAGGAAGGAGCACAGAGACCATTCTATGGACCTGAGCCTTCTGTGGCACCACTAGAGGCCACCTCTACGAGGAACTCAGGACATGGGAAAAAAGTCAAAAAGAGACTTACTGGAACAACATCCCAGGACAAAAGCAGGCGAAAAGATTTATTTCGCATTCACCTAAGTACACAAAGAAGCTACTGGAACTTCAAAAAATGAACTTAAACTGGTTACCGACTTCCTAACAGGACATGGCCCTTGGAGGTATCACCTCAAAAAATGGGAAAGACTGAGGATGAACAATGTCGGTTTTGTCAGAGGCAAACGAAACTGCGGAACACATTCTCTGTGAATGCAGAGAACTGACCCGACAACGGCTTAAATACCTCGAAGGGGTATATCCTACTCCTAGAGATATTATTCAGCTTGCACCGCGTAGTATCTTGAACTTTGCTAAAGGTATAGGAATTACCGGGCACTAAACAACGAAGGGTATTCACAAAAGATCTCTTTAGGTCGAAGTGAAGGAGGGCTACACTAGAGCCGAGCGACCCCGTTTATTACAATACAATACAATACAATACTCGGACACAATATCCCCAAAAAACAGATGTATTTGTGGGAATTATCGGATACCATATCATTGGACCCTTTTTATGGACTTATTTCAAAATCAAATTGGACCCGCCTTGGCAGAAGTTGTTCGGGAAGATCAAATGATCTGGTGCCAAATGGATGGTTGCCCCGCCTATTTTTTTGGTCCACGGTACCAAATACTTTGGCCAGCCAGATCACCTGATTTTTTCACCGAATGTGGGGTGACTTAAAAAGTGTCATTTATAAAAGTGTAAAATTTGGGAATCTAAACCAGCTACAAAACGCTATTTCGTTAGAATGTAATAAAAATTCGAAATACCAACTTAGCAACGATTTCAACGAATTTTATGATCGGTTGGGATATTGTTTAACTGTTAATGAGGGGTTGTTTAAACAGTTGAATAATTAATGTTTTTATGTAATTCTCTATTATTTTTAAAAAAGTTATTATTGTATTTTATTTTATTTTATTTTTCCACACCTAGTAAAATATTAAGAGTTCACTTCTCTCTTTTTTTGGATCTATTCTCGATCTTCTGAGTTAAACATTTACAATTATTTAATGCGATGGCTTTGGACTTGAATTTACTGACAACACGTTTAATGGTTGAAATGTACCAGATAGGCTTGATGGGAAAATAAATTAAAAATATTTTAGATACTGCTATTGGTTTACCCAAATTCTAGTATGATAAAATTATTTTTTTAATAATAGATGGTAATAATTTTTATTAGTTAAACTTAATTATTATATTAAATAAAAGGTTAGATAAAAAAATAATGTTAACGTGTCTTTTACTTTGAATGTAATGGTTGTGAGATTGATGAAACGAAAAAAAAAACATTTCTTGTATTTGGCTGTACGTCAGATTTGACAAAGCCTTTTAACAAATTGTTTGCTGGTGGCTGGTGTCTATTTGGTTCTACCTGAACAGAAAATTTTGTAATTTTGCAATAACATTTAATTAAATAATTCAAGATTCGCTTATTAAATTTTTTTAAAACTTGGCACGAGGGTTTGTCAGATTGGTCTCTTCAAAAAGTTATCTTACATTTTTTCTGTAAAATGTACAGGGGAGCCAATAATTAACCACCTTAAAATTTACATGGAATTTCCTATGGTCCACTCGGCGATGCACCACCCGGTATGTAACATGTGGTGTTAAAAAATTAATATGGTTTAAAAAAACATTGCATATATTTAAAAAAAAGTATTTTTAAGTATAACCCCGGTATGAACCATTTCGGTTTGCCCATTCGTTCCTCGATAATAAAATAGTCGACATGCAATCTGATCGTCCATCCTTCTCTTACACATAGAATTCATTCAAATTAGGTAAAACAAAAGCAACAGTCACATAGAACGATGCGGCCGGTTAATAATAATTAAGCGCGCTGAATTTTCGTTTTGAAGCTTAAATGATAAGATAACTTAAGAACAAACACAATAAAAAAAGCAGCTTTTTTTGCTTTGCAAAAATAGTTAATTAACACCGGAATCGGATTGCTTTGCCTAAGTTTGTTTAATCTGAAATTATATTTTTTATTGCGTTTTGTCTTTTAGGAAAAGTTCAGCAAAGGTAAGATTTTTTTGATCGATTCTAATTCGAATTTTTGTTTGTTAGAGTCGAATTTTTAAAGCTAAGAGTAAGGATAAGAACTCCTTTGTTACCCTCTTATTTTTTCATTTTCTTTTATTGACATATTTCAGAAAAAGAGGTTCTTAATTTGACACGTATATGTATGTAATATCATTGGAACTGCAATATGTTTATATGAAAATCTGTTAGGCCTGCATGTATGTTTGTCCACGCATTTCTCTGAAACCATTAATGGTAGGGTTGCCTACTAGGCACAGAGCTAGAGGAGACACATGAAAATGTTTTTACCGCTTTAACTTTTTTGAAAAATATATTTTAGCATAACAATTTTAATTGTTCGGCGGTTAAAAATAATATCCAATTATAAATTTTGCATGTTTTCAATCTTATAAATTGCTGTTGTTGATAACGTTTAGTAGATATTTTGTTTAGTTATTTATTTTTTAAATATTTTTGATAATTACAATTTTTTTTTGACTTAAAAATTAAAATTTATTATGTAAGAAACGTACTTAAATAAAACACCAATTAATTATTTTATTATAATAACCTAAATACTATACAAATAAAAATAATAGAATGAAAAAAGAAGATACTTAAAAATGTTTTCTATAAATAAACAGAAATATATACTTTTGGTCGGAAAAAAATATTTATTTATACTTATAAACTAAAAAAAGCAGAGTTAAAGGATTTCCTAGAAATTACCAGAAATATATTTAAGGATATTTCTCTGTAAGCTGGGCAACTCACTGTCCCAGGCCGATATAATATGAAAAATATAGTTCATTTTATAATTTGTACTTAACTTAAAAAGATAATTACCTAATTTACCACGGTCCATCGTACAATATCCAATGAAATAAAGTTTATTACATCAAAAACATTTTTATAATTCTCAAAGAACAGTCATCTGCATGTCCCCAAAAACAGTCTCCTGGTAAAAAAGGTGTTTATCTCACAAATATCTTTAAAAAAAAATTATAGTTATAATATTTGAAATCTAATGAAATTTTTACTGACAATATCAGAGGAATCTATTTTTTAAATAAATAATGCATCTAAAAATACTAATGTTTATTTTGTCCCCAATTTTACGCACAGACCCCTGGCTCTTATTTAAAACCACCTCAATAACATTTAATACAATTTATTTCTATGTACTGTTTCGTATGCTTTTTAAGTTTGCCAATAATAATAATTAAATAAAATTATTATTCTATGGAAAAAACTAACTAAGGGACTGTTTGTCCGCACAAAAATACGCCTAAAGTTGCCCACTTTACAGAGAAATGACCATACAAAAAAACTTAAAAATTATGAAAGGAAAACAACATACTTAAACTCA
>JAHBCN010023679.1:0-12423 GCA_019359885.1 Listronotus oregonensis | reverse complement strand
TTACGTAGTTAAGGGACCCCCCATAACCAGTTATAACCCAATATAATGGGTATTAACCGCTGCCTTTGGGTTTTGTTGATTTTGGTTATTATATCATTAATCATATAATTTATGTCAAAGTTATCGCCAAATTGTTTTTATTTTTGCCGTTTTCGATTTTTTTTTCTAATTAACAACTGTTGGTTAACAGTATCAGATGTAACGTTTTCTTGAAAGTAATTACGAACTATATTTTTAAACTATTGACAATGTTGATTCTTTTTATACCAAAATAATTTCTGTGGGGTATCCTTAGTAAGCAGTCTGTCATTTAAAACCTAGAATTGGTGATGTTACTACAGAAAAATTTTTTGTAGTTTGCCTAAATTCGAATAATATATCAGTCTTGCATAACTGACAGATTAATTTCTCAACAGGTAGATTTTATGGCTTAATTTGTTGTCAAATAATCATATTTGACCGTTTTTAATACCATGTTTTTAGTGACAAATAAAGTATCGGTTATACATTACACATTTAATCTGATAACTCCTGTTACAGAAGTTTTGAGAAAAAATTGCGGTTTTTTTGTAGGAAAGGAGGGTATATTAAGTGATCCTTGGATTTACAGTTGATATGGTTTCGCCATTTTGATAAATTTATGTTGTTATAGTTTTTTTCGCAATGACATACAAGCTAGATTTGGAAAGTATTTATAAACAGTTGGGCAAATCCCCAAAAAAGAAATAAAAGTTTTTTCAAGGCAAAAATTTTTTCGAAATCCACTACATATCAAACAGTTCGGGAATGTGAAAAAACCCCTTTATGAACCTCCAAAAAGTGGTCGACCACTGAAGTTGTCTGATGCCCAGAAGATTAGTTCAAAGAGTAAAAAATATCGTTAGACAGTCTACCAGAAAGCTTGGTCATCGCTTCCAAATTTCCAACGCAACTGTTTCTCGGTATATTGCTAGAAGTGGTTTAAAATACCGAAAAAGAAAAAAACACCCAAATATACTGATGTCCAGCTAGCAAGAATACTCAGGTGCTGTCGCAATTTAAGGCGAGTTCACTTCGCGAATAACAGATCGATTGTCATGGATGATGAAAAATATCTCACCCTTAGCCATGCAGAACTACCCAGAAATTCTAGATTTTACACCGACAATTTAAAAGAGACCCAAAATGAAGTTAAATATAAAGCCAAACCTAAGTTTTTAGATAAAGTATTGGTATGGTGTGCCATATCGTAAAGAGGTGTATCCAGGCCTTTTGTTGATCATGTAAGAGGAGAGGCAGTAAATGCCGAGGTCTACATTAGAGATTGTTTAACTAAATTGCTTAATTTTATTAACGTACATCACGGTGATGAAAATTATTTGTTTTGGCCAGATCTGGGATCAGCACATTATACCGGACCTACACTTGACTGGCTGGAAGCAAGAAATATTCCGTATGTGCCCAGGATTCATAACCCCCTAATGTCCCCCAAGCCAGGCCAATTGAAACTTTCTGGGCTCAATCGGCTCAGAAAGTCTTTGATAACGGCTGGGAAGCACGAAACGAACAGGAACTTCGGCAGCGATTCTTCCAAAAAGTAAGAGAGTCATACGAGTCATAGAAGAAAACGGACCCTTAGCGGCAATAAATTAAATT
The DNA here is from genome assembly GCA_019359885.1 of Listronotus oregonensis. NCBI lineage: Eukaryota > Metazoa > Arthropoda > Insecta > Coleoptera > Curculionidae > Listronotus > Listronotus oregonensis. The sequence continues at coordinate 10,788 of JAHBCN010023679.1, read as the reverse complement.
ATTTTTGTATAGCAATGATTAATTTAATAATATAATAAGTTTGAAAAAATAAAAGTTTTTTTGGATAGAAACAAGTAGTTTCAATTTTTTTCTCAAAACTTATGTAATAGGTGTTAAATGTCAGTCGGGCATGATTAACAGACTAGTTATTTTATTTTATGTTTCCTTGTTTATCCGTCATGCAGTTTTATAATTACCTGTAATATTTATTAAAATAAAGTTAAACTTGAAAAATTAAGTTAAAAATCAATAACACTAATGATTTCTGATAAAAAGTCATTTAGTAATTTCCACATAAAAACTGGTCGGCGCTACTGCGTTGACGTCCAAATCAGTAATTGCTGCGATATCAAGAATGGTTTAAATATTTTTAAGGTGTACACCATTGTTACTGAATTTTTTATTAAGTCGTAATGTTTTTAGTTGTAACAGCGAATTTAAAGTTACTGTAAATGTTAAAATATAAGTTTTCGTAATAACTTGGTTAATTATGGTGCAAAAATTAAGTTTTGTTTTGTTAAGTGTATTAAAATGACGAAGAAAGTGAAGTATTTTGGTATGTACGGTAAATCAATTTTAAAATAAAACTGGAAAATATTTTTTATTCTTAAGCTTTTTTAGTTGGTTAAGTTTCTTTAAAAGCGAATTAATTATTACTGATTAGGAACAATTGATTTTTTTATAAGTATTGTATAATATGTATGTTATAAAATAGTATTTTTATAATTTTATCGTGTCCGTTCATACTTCCATATGTCAGGGCTTCCTGCCCTAAAAATCAAGGCATTTTCATGTTTTCGATTGTTTATTCTGTTTTCTAGTGGATACCCTACAAACTTTACAGCAATTATGTTTTTTACTCACAAATGTATTATTTATCATTTAAAAAACAGTTACTTTGAAATAACTCGAAAATTAATACAAATATCGAAACGCGGTTTTCACCAAAGTGTAGGTATTTGTCTCTTTTCTTAAATCTAAATAAAAAAATATATTTTCGTATTTAGCTGTTTCGAGAAAATTCCGAAAACCCGAGTTATCCTTAAACAATGCCTTCAAGTTGGTAATATAAAAACTAACCGACACCGAAAAGGACGATATACCCTATACTTGAATCACTTTCGATAAAAGATATGGGAGATAGAGCTATTTGAATGTTGCATTATTTATCATCTCCCCACGCCCTTATTATTGAAAATACGACAAAAAGCCCCTAACCAAACTGCTGCAGAATTGGTTATAATTTTGCTGGTGTTATCAAAATTGTACTTAATACTAGCTAATTTTGGAGAAAAAAATAGGTTTTCTAGTTTACCGTTGGGCTTGCACCATCTCGCGGTATTTTTAGAAACTTGAAACTAATTTTCGGTTATTTCTCTTGACCATTTTTACTAAATATATATTTTGCCCAACGATGTACAATAAATAGTTTCGAGATACAGCCGGCGTCCTTTTTTAATTTGACACCCGGTAAATCTTTAATAAGAGAATCGTTAAAAAAATCTAATGTAAATTACAGTCGCCTCAGTGACGAGATCGAATTATTTTAAAACTGTAAAAAAGGTCAAATAATATTTATGTAGGAGAGATAAATTTATAGTAAATTAAAAAAGAACAAGTTTTTTTTTAAATACCATAGTAACCCTTAAAAATATAATGACGTTCTACGTTCTACTAATAACTAAACCCTATTTCTAAATAGTCTGACACACAAACAAAAAATGTCGGCAACGAAAACCAATAATATTATTACAGGAAGCTGTTTAACCCGCCTTATTTAGAATTTAAATTAAATAATGACTATATCATAATTTAAACCATATTTAATGCAAATAATCAGATTACTACAAGGTAGTTTATTCTATTTTATTAAATTATATATGTTCAGAGTGTGACTTCTACATAGTTAGTATCGCTAGGGTTTAATAAATATTTCTAGACATTTTGTCAAGACCATATATTTTTTAAATCTTCATTTGGGTAAGAAAAATAATATTTATTTTTTAAAAAATTATAGCTTATGTTGCATTTATTCGCGAAATTATTACACCAATTGGGGACTTCACATTTAAAAAAGGAAAAAAATTTTAAATTTATTAAAGTTTATAAAATTTTTGCATTTATTTTTTTTTTTTTAAGGATACATTTATTTTAATTTTATTTTTTACCTTTTTTTTACTTTTTTTTTAAAATGCCTAAGAAGGGTTTTTTGCAGTTTTTAAAAAAGGGGGGAATGCGGGTTATGGGGAAAAGGGTTTTAAAATAACTAATTTTATTTTTTAAATTTACTTCCCGAAAATTTATTTTTTTTTAGGTTGTTAAAAATGATACCGTGGCGAAAGGAAGTTTTAAGGGCTTATTTTTTTGAAATTTTTTTTTTATTGTATTAAAAATAATTTTAAAATTAAGAAATTAAAAAAATAAAGGATAAAAAAAAATAGGTGTTCAAGATATTTTTAAAAAATTTTTTAAATTTTGGAAGATTTTTTTAAAATAATTCAAGGGTAAAATAATTCCCAGAATGGGCAGACATAAAATTTAAATTTTTTCCATTTTTAAAAATTTTAAAATTTTTAACTTTTTGTCCTTTAAAAAAAAAATTAAAACACCCCCCCGGAATTTAGGGGATAACAAAGCGTTTGTTTACTCACATTTTTAAAAACAAAAAAAGAAAAAATTAAAAACAAGGTTTTTTGGGCACCAATTTTTTTAATTTAAAAGGGTTTTAAAATATAATTAAATTAATTTCATATTGAGCAAATTTTACACCAAAACTGTAAATTTAAAAGAAGATAACCTTAAAACGACGAATTTTAGAGTGTGACTTCTACATAGTTAGTATCGCTAGGGTTTAATTATTTCTAGACATTTTGTCAAGACCATATATTTTTTAAATCTTCATTTGGGTGGGAAGAATAATATTTATTTTTTAAAAAATTATAGCTTATGTTGCATTTATTGAGCAAATTTTACACCAAAACTGTAAATTTAAAAGAAGATAACCTTAAAACGACGAATTTTAGAGTGTGACTTCTACATAGTTAGTATCGCTAGGGTTTAATTATTTCTAGACATTTTGTCAAGACCATATATTTTTTAAATCTTCATTTGGGTGGGAAGAATAATATTTATTTTTTAAAAAATTATAACTTATGTTGCATTTATTGAGCAAATTTTACACCAAAACTGTAAATTTAAAAGAAGATAACCTTAAAACTTTAATTATTTAAATATATTTATGTCCTAATTATTTAATTGAAGTTTAACTCCTTTTTTGCTAACACAGTTTAATAAAAGTTTAAACATTCTGGTACGCTTAAATTTAAATTCTAAAAGCTAATTAGCACTTAACCCCAAAAAAAACTTGTCGATCCGCCCCTAAACATGTCAAAAATCGTTATCGGATAATTTTGAAAAAGGGTTTTTTTAAATTTAAACCACTTCACATCTTTCAAAAACTCTGAAGGTCTTTCTCGTTCATCCAGGAAGTTCCTCGTGAAAATTAAAAGCATCTAAGCCTCTTAGACTCACCCCGGATCATTATATCGATATTTTTGTTTTCTTTTCTTTTTTCAAAAATACTTTGCAAAATTTAGGAGGCTTTTGGTATAATCAGAAAAAATCCCGTAAAAATCAAAAGCATCGGTGGCTCCCCCAAGACTGACCAAAAATTATTATATCAATATTTTTGTGGTTTTTCTTATATCTGGACCACCTCACATCTTTCAAAAATTCGGAGAAAAATTCAGGAGGCTTTTTCATGTCACTAGAAAAATTCCCGTAAAATCTATTTGTAAATTTGGAATTAGCGGAAAGTTACAGGGATGGGCTATTGGGCAGGGCTGGCAAAAACCCGGGTTTCTGAATCAAGTTGGTGGGTTTTTGGGTTTTTGTGTCGGGTTTTTGTGTTTTTGGGTTTTTGTGAGTTTTTGCTACTATTGACAAGTCTTAATAAAAATTTAACCTAAAAATTTGTTTTGGTTTGGCGCTGGAAAATAAAAAAAAAATTATCTAAATGTCTGAAACCTGATTTTTTTTAGCCATTGATATTGCCTTCTCTTTAATTTAGTTTAATTGCATAATGTGTATATATCTGCATAAATTCATAATAGGTAAGACCCTTGGTAGATTATGTAAAAATCTAGATCCTAAGAATGTTTTTTTTATTTGGGTTTTTGCTTATGGGTTTCTGGGTATGGGTTTTTGCCTATATTAAAATGGGTTTTTGATACAAAAACCCACTGGGTTTTTCAAGTGGGTTTTTGAGTCTTGCCAGCCCTGCTGTTGGGTCAACCGTTTTACTAATAACATTAAATTAAAATGATAAATATGACGGTAAATATATGCTGGGGTTATGATGACATATTTATGATAGAAGAATAGAGACCCGACTTGTGAATTTTGCAGCTGTTAATTTATAAAATTTAAGACACTAGAACTTTTTCGTTGATAAAATTGCTACGTGTATAATAATTCTAAAAATAATCTTAATAATGACAAAAGTTATTTTATTTATCACAATATAAAAGATGATTTCAACACAAATGCACTTTTTAAAGAAACTTTGCCGCCCCAGAAAATTTGCCTCCCTGGGCATTAGCTCCGAGTGCCCCTAATTTAAATAATGTATTGTTGGTAATGTTAATAATGTTAAACCTTTCGAAAAATGTAATTTCTTTTTGTTACGTACATAAAAAATTATTTAATGTCAGAACCCATCATACAGTTATAATTTTTAAAAAACGTAAGGTAAAAATGTGACAGTGATTTACTTAGAATAGGTTGTTGGCTATAGTTGAAAAATATTTACTAAGAACTTCTACTAAAAAATACATATTACTTTGCAGACTCCGCAAAGAGGATCCTAATAAAATTATATTTAAAAATGATATATACTTGGGAATACAGCAAAAAGTAAATGTTTATATTTGCCTGTACCGTGACGCAATGATTAAAAATGGCCCCCTATGAACCGCGCCACTGGCTTCCTTGAATGCACGCCGCCCGCGCGCCTCCGCTCTATACCCTCTCCCGCGCTCCACGTCCATTCATTCATGATGGCGGCCCCATTCATAAAAACCGCCTCGGCTAGTCGGTCGACTGCAACGTTGTCAGCTTTTCATTTCCGTTCATCAGGAAACTAAACGTGTATTCAGATTTTTGCGTATCGATTTTTGTTTCGTGGAGAAATGAATGGGGAGTTTACTTTACCTAGCGTTTGTAATTAGGTTAGGTAAAACATTTCAATTTTCTAGTTGGTATGCAAATTTATAGTATCGTGTAATATTTGCATATTTAATATAAAGTGTTTAGTAAAAAAGGTATTAAGTGTACGTTGTAACTTCGCGCGTACATTTAAATATGTTTTATATAAATTCATTAATTTACATTTGAAAGGGTGATGCAAAATTACCAAGCACAATTTGGTTTCAAGATTATTTGTAAAGGGTCAGTTGTGGATATTAGAAGTCTTAATAAGATTTTTACATTATCGCCGAAAACGTAAAATATTTTTTGATTCTTCGATTTGTCTATGACTCTGTACAGAACTTTCTTACAACGTAAGAAATAATGTTCGGATGTTTTTTTAATTTATTTTTTCTTTTAATAAGAAAATAAGTACAAAAATGGAAAGATAAGAGGTTTTAATTGGATTAAATTTAAATTAATTTAATTGAATTACACAATAAACAATTTTTACAGTCACATTTTTAAACTTCCGAAAGCGCCCCTTCCCCCTCTTATTTGTGTGTAACTTTGCACAGGACTTGTTTATAGCATAAGAAACATTGTTCAAAGGTTTTTTGCGGTAATAATGGAACTTTAAAGCAAAAATGAAAAAAAAACATTTTTTTTCTTTTTAATACCAAAACTGATCAGAACTAACTGAAACTAACCAAGACTAACTCACTAGAACTAAATAAAACTAACCCACCAATTAGTAACTTAGTATATATGTCGTAGCCACCTTGTAAATTCAGTCGTTTTGTAAAATGGCTAGCCACTCTATAAAACGCGGGCATATTCTAAAATAATCATTTAGTTTGAATTGTTTTATAATACGGCTAGTGCTTTTAGCCATTTTATAAAATGGCTAAAAAAGCGTATTATAAAATAATTTAAGAATTGATATTCATATTGAGACAAAAAGTTTTTTAATATAATATAACATTTTTCATATATTTCCTTAAAAGTGTTAGACAATGTTATGGTTTTAATAACACTAAAATCTTTGACTTCCATTGTCTTTATTTGTTAATTAACAAATAAAGACAATGGAAGTCCAAGACTTTTAGTGTTAAAATTCTCTTATACTTTAATAAATTGTAACAAAATACCATACACAATGTACTCACTAATTCTGATTTATTATTTAATACATTTAAAAAATATTTAATACGATATGAAAATTGTTATATTATATTAAAAACTTTTTGTCTCAATTTAAATATCAATGCTTACATAAATTTGTTAAATAAAATATTAAAAAAAAACTATATGAATATATTTAAATATACTTTATACCTATACCATTTTATTAGTTGGCGGGTTAGTTTTGGTTAGTTCTGATTAGTTATGGTTAGTTCTGCTTAGTTTTGGTTAAAAAAAAGAAACAATGTTTTTTAATTAATTTTTTTAATTTTCACTATTACCGCCAAAAAACCGCCGAAGAAATAAAAGATAATAAGCACCAAATTCGTAAAAGCAATTTGATAATTGATTGTGCTTTTTGAGTGCCAAAATATAAAAAATTACAAAGTGCTATTAAATTCGGATTTGTGTTTCTGAAAAAATGTGTCATAATTTTTAAAATTCTGTAAAAATGTACGCCACTGACCTTGGTGCAATTTTTATTTTTTACATTTTTTTATTAACAATTATGTAACAACAAATACTGAATTAAATAACATAATTATCCTAACTAACTAATTTTTACTAAATTAAGTGTAAGAAATTTCCAAAGAAACTTTTCCCCATGTGTGTTTTGTGGTCCAGGGATAAGGAAAACAAATTATACTGACCAATTTTTTTGGGAGAAAATTATAAAAATACGTATAAAAAACAACAACCTAAGGGTTAGCGAATATCGTTCAAATCGAATCGAATTAAATAATATTAATCGATCAATATTCGAATCAAATAATTCGAAAATCCGAATTATTAAAAAATTTTCAATTATTATGCAAATTTTTTTCGAATACCTAATTTGAAAACTTTCGAATATTTCGAAAAATTTGAATTCTTGAATTATTTAAAATTTTAAGGATTAATCGAAACATTTTTAATTATTCAAAATTTTTCGAATAATTCAAAATACAAATTATTTGATTCGAATTTCGAATCGAATAATATTCGACTCGGTACGAATAATTCGTAAGTTCGAATTATTCACACTCCCCTAGTCTCCCCTATAACTTTTTGGAAAGAAAACTTATTGAAAAAGCTATTACTTAGATATGGGCACAATATTTTAAATATTGTCTGACTTGGGATACACAGTGTACAGATTAGATGGGGAAAAATATTTTCTGCTTTGAAATAGGAAATCAAGTTTTCTGGAAGTCAGTTAAAGTCATTTCTAAAAATAAGGCGCACGAGGTTAAATTATTTTTTTTGTTCTACAGGACTTCACAGGTCATTAGCGGACGAGAATTTGCAGACTATAGACATTTGCTTGAGAAAATAAATAATAAAATAAAAGGTACTTTCGTCAGTAATACTATTAATGTAATTAATCCCAAAAAAAAGACACTGATTTGTTCAAAGGTAGAAAGTAAGATAAACGTTGATTAGATCCAGAACTAGATAGTCAAACAATACGAAAACTGTAGTGTTTACAAATTTTAAAGGTTTATCCAACACCTAGTTATGAGTCATTATTTTTGCCAAATTAGGCAGGTAATTAAATAACACACTAATGTGTTATAAACTATTGGTTATAAACCATTTTGGTTTATAACTCCAATTTTTGGGGGTGTTTTTGATATGGTAGTTAAAAAACCCACACCACACCCAAAACACACCATACACCTGATTTGTATCTGCTATTTTTATAAAAGACAAAAAGCTGCTATGGCTGGTGTTTTTTGGTCGCAAAGAAATGTATTTTTTAAATCAACAGGTGTCCTGAAAACCCTTCTTTAGGAATAGTAAAACTTCTTTGTTTTTTTGTTTTTGTGTCTGGCTACATAAGCAAATAAACAATTTCCTTTACTAAACTTTTTAATTTTAAATGTGTTCTCATAATTTTTAATCAAAGCTACTTTCATTAGTAAATACTCTGTCGGGGGTCCTACGTAAAAGGTTTCAGTTCATTTCTTCCAAAGTTTTTGGAACTTTTTGGGTTTGTTTTGGTTTTTACATTTCAAATAGTTAATTTGCCATATTTTGAAATGTCTATTTTCTTATACAGATGGAGGCTCGAACGAAGCATGGAGTATTTAGTTCATAAAGACCTGGAGCTAATTTTTCTGTAAATATAAAAAAATAACCAATATGTCCGTTAATTTTTTCTTTCTCGAATCCACCCTTTTTAAAAAACTTTGCACTTCTTGTCATAACAATCTCGGGTTTTTTTCTGGTAATATCTTGCATTGCCGTTTCTTCTAATTCCATATTAATATCCGGGGCACATAGGTCTCATCAATTTCTTCCATGTTTTAATATAAAAAACCTTATGACACAAAAGAATCTAGCAATGTCAAATTGTATTCAAATAATTGCTAATCATACTTTAAGTTTCATGGCAATCAAAACAACCTACTTGAATCCGAGCTTAAATGCTCAGACTAAGGGTAAATTTACACTGTGCAAGCAGCTGCAGATAAACACCAAACGTAACCCAAACGTCAGAAAATAAAAACTTATAAATCATGCTTTAAAAACCTTTCATTTCCAAAATACCTGTTAGTTTTTCAGTTCTTGAAAAACCTGCTGCTTGTGTTATGTTATGATTTTCGCAGGTTGGATAAAACATTGTATGCTACTCGTATGTTATGTTTTCTTGAAAAATTTTACCACTCGGACTGAAGGGCTGTGGTATAATGGACGTAACACACTAGTACCATAAATAACTATTTTCTTCATCTTGATCATTATTTTTTTATTAAATATGACTTCAATTTTAAAATAAAATTTTAAAATAGGTATTTAATTTTAACTAGTTTTTGTCCTGATGTGGTTCCCTGTTATGTTTATGGATATCTGTATCGTCATTTGTTAAACCCAGCATTATTTAATTCCCAGATAACACGATAATTAGAAATGTTTAAATCGGGTAATTCTATGTTTAAAAAGATAAAATTTAATGGTTTAAACTGACTAACAGGAAGCCCATATCAGCGATAAAATTAACAATCGCTGTTTGAAGAGTATTTATCCGCTTATTACAATTTCTGCACAATTTTATTAGTTTGCTTATGATAATTTAGACAATATTATTGAAATTACTACGTTATAAGTATTTTTGTTTAAGTATGGTTTTTTTAATGTAGTACTAAATTTATACATGGCTTGATTTTTACACCTAAATACCTAAAAAAGATTTGCAATCCGTAACTGAAAAAATCATTTTTATGCCGCTTTTTTTACGGAGTATAGTAGCCTGTTAAGGGGATATTCTAGTCTAGAAGCCCAAATTTTTGGGGCGTTTTTTGACGGTCGATAAAAAAAACAAATAATATTTTCGCTATCTATTTTTCATCATTTATTTATTTATATTTTAAAATACATCAAAAAAATCAAAAAGAAAAAACATATTTTACAAAGTTACACGCTGTTGAAGTAGAGGGAAAAAAGAGCTTGTCCATTTTGTCACGATTCCCTCTCTTCTGGTCATCTGAAAAAAAATGGTAGATTCTTTATTAGTACAAATGTCATTATGGCAGGAATAAAAAAAATGAAAAAAAATCCCTTAAACTGGCGGTTTCTTAAAGAAAAAGGTAGGTTTTTTAAGGTTTTTTAACTTTTCATAATTTTTAAAAATAGTAAAAATTGAAAATTTTGATTTTTTGTTGATTCCTGCCATAGAGGAATATATAAAGAAAATTCATGATTACTTTAAAGAAAATCGGTCAATTAGAACTTGAGATTTTGTGACAAACGTTTCGAAAAAAGTGGTGTCGAAAAAAAACGCGTTTAAAGTTTAAGTTTTAGGTAGTCTAACAGATAGAACGTACATATAACTTGCATTTCTTTATTAAGGGATTCCGGCTGCATAAATCGGGTCTTCTTCTACCTCAAATTGAATATTTAATCGGCGTTCACTTCAAAACAGTATTTGAGTTGAATTAAGTATTCGAATACTAGAATTAGTATTCGAATCCCAATGCAAGTCCCTCAACTTAAGTACCAAAGAAATTTTGCCTTGAAAATTAAATATTTATTATACCACAATAATAACATAATTACAAGTTTTTGAAAATATCAGATACGAAGGAAAGTAGACATAACAAAACTCACTTTTATATGCGAAAAACGAGCTCATACTTACGATATGTCCAGTCATTCGTTTGCACCCGAAAAAAATATCACCAGTCAAAAACCCAATGGAAATAACTTCAGAAGAAAATGTCTTTTCTTATTTTAACAATAACACTTTCAAGAATGTGGAATGGCTACAGTAATAAAATGTATACTGATTGTCCATAAAATTGGATAATCATTTTTAAGCATTATTATGCACAATTTTTGTATATTTTTTGCACTTAACCTGTTGTCTATTTTTTGCAATGGAATATGTTTGCGAAAATAGTACACATTTTGTTACTGTAACCAATCCACATTTTT
>JAHBCN010023678.1:0-12463 GCA_019359885.1 Listronotus oregonensis | reverse complement strand
AAATTTAAAAATAAAATTTATAAATATATTTTTATAAAACTTTTCCTGCTACAAAGTACACTCTTATGCAAAATTTTGTGAATGAAAGCTTTATTGTAATGGGTAGTATATATTTTTACTCGCGTCTAGAGGTACCCAGTGATCACGAGCTTCTTGACAGTGTTGACACATGAAACATGCTTTATTATACAGAGACTCGACGCGTTATTTAAAAAGTAGGCTTGTAAATGATGTATTTATAGTAAAAAAAGCAAATCATGGGTCTTTTCTAATACGTCTCCGCATTTTTACGTCTGATATATAATTGGGGAAAATAAAAAGCTGCTTTGCTAAGCAAAACTAACCATGACCGACTAGACACTAGACAAGAGAGCTTTTGAATTTGTGTAAATTATCCCTACATAGAAGTTATTAACAAAATTTTTATAATTTTTGATATGGTAGAAGTTATAATTTAAAAGTGTAATTATATATTCCCCGGGTTTTTTCTAATACGTTGTTAAAATTTTCAAAAAGCTCTAAGTTCTAGTCGGTCATGGTTGGTTCTGGTTAGCAAAGCGGCTTTTTATTTTCCCCAATTATATTTCAGACGTAAAAATGCGGGAACATATTCAAAAAGACCCTAAATTATTACATTAAAATTTAATTTGTTAGCCAAGTCCCTGCATAATAAAGCGTTTTATGTGTCAACACTGTCAAGAAGCTCGTGATCACGGGGTATCTCTAGACGCGAGTTATATTTTTACGTGAAACACAATATCTGCCAATTGACCACCACAACTTCTCCAGCAGCAAAAAATTCTTTGGTTGGTCTCATGAATCATCCGTCAAATTTCCTCTTGCCTTGCTTTTTACATAACCCCACAAAAAATAATCCAGCAACTACAAGTCTTATGTCCAGTTTCTGTTTGACCTCCGATCAGTGAAGTGCTCGCGATAAAAAAAACTACATAGTTTTTCCGGATAGGCGGCTAAAGGTGCAGCTTTACCATCGGGGATCAAGGAGAAACTCAAGCCAAACGATGGAGTCCTTCTTCTGGGGCTAAGCGCTGTGAACGAAGATTCCTATACCTGTTCCTTTCTGAGGGCCCCACGCACGAGGATTTTCCTAATGGCGGAAGATGGTTGCGCGCTCAGCAAGGAGGGGCAGTACTGACAGAAAACGGTTATGCGTGGTACCAGAAGCAGTCCTTGGTCGGACCGCCATTGTTTGTGCCCTGCATCGATAATTTTTTTTGACAAGAATTCAAGTTTTGGAAAACGTTCGAAATTTCTGGGGGTTACAAAGTCCGACGATCCAGAAGTTCCACCTACAAAGCTCGAGAAAGCTCACGTTGACAACCACGTGTGTCTGGAACGGGGAGAGCTGGCAAACTGCCTTGCAGCAGCGCCATAAACAGAGCAGTATCCAGTATCCAGTCTTATGATCTACGTGGCCAGTTTATGTTCCCATTTCCCATTCCCACTGAATCCTTCCTTTACGACTTTTTATGGCATGAGGATAATAAACATGAACTTAAACAATATGTGGTTTCAACATGATGGTACGACCTGTCATACAGCAAAAGGACCAATGGATTTATTGCATTGGAGGATTCTCCCCAGAAATGGGAACGTAAACTGGTCCCTTAGATCATGCGACTTGGAACTGCTGTATTGTTTTTTGTGGAGTAATATAAAAAACAAGACTTACGAAAACAATTTCCCAACAGTTCAATAGTTAAAGGAGAAAATTCGATGGATAATTCGTGAGGTAGCACCACAAATGTACTTGGGAATTTTTAAGAAAGGAATTGTTTCCTGCCAGAGAAGTCGTAGTGGCAATTTGGCAGATATTGTATTTTTTGTATAATTGTAAATTTTAACACCCTTTTGCAATAAATAGTTTTTATTTATGCTATAAAATATTTTTTTATCTATCACCAACACCCGAAAACTCTTTTTGAAACACCCTTTACCCTTAATTACACTGTTATATATTTACAAACGTTATCTTATGTATTTTTACAACCAATACTTAAAAAAATATATTATATTAGAAAAAAATGCAACTTAAAACTAAGTATGTTGAAGGTTCTGGTAAATATGTAGCATAAAATAATAAACTAAGCAAAAAGTTGACTTGGAAACATAATATTTAGAGCACTTTTTGCTTATACCCTTAAAAATCCAATATAATTGCTATATTTCTTAAGATCATCTGAAACGAGTTTGTTAACCACTTGCTTATGTGTGGTTTGGACTTCACGTTAAGCTGTAGTTCCCATCTGTATAACATTACCAATATGGTAATACAAGGGCTTAGTTCAGAGGTGGTAGTTACATGCAATCCTTACGAGGTGGAACTACTGTATTGTCTGCAAGTCGTGTGCAGAATGTTGTTTTATTCAAAATTTCGAACTGGGGAAAAATGGGTTAAATATCTCCAACTGCTTAGTCTTTATACAAACTTTCGTGGGCTGTCATAAAGATAAAAAAAACTTTAGTGATCAACATAATAAGACTCACTTTCCTGCTGAGAGTGTCATTTAATGCCAGCCACACGCATTGAGAAAATCATCAGAGGAAAAACTGAGCAGGCCTGCTTTAAGGATTTCCGGAGTGTATGTGTAAGTGTGTCTGAGAGATCGCCTTTGATCTTCGCCGGCTTTTCCTGCTCATAGTACAGGAAAGGAGGTATTTTTTTTGTAAAATGAAGCAGTAATTTGAAGCAAATCAGATCAACTTAAAATTTGTCAATTTAATTAAGCAAGTTTGGTTTCTGGGATTTGGTCCAAAACGTTGTAAACTATTTTTTTTGCCAAAAATAAAAAAATATTCAATATCTCGGGCAATATTAAATGCATTTTTACAAAATAAGGTACCGGGGGTTGTTGGGTCACTGATTACGATTTTAATGTCAGAAATTTCCGAAACACCCTTAAAACAGCAAAAACTACTCTTTTTTAAGGGGTTTTTTGAAATCTTTTGGAGGTAAAGCCCAGATTATCAAATAAATGCCAATAATTAAGAAGATTTTTTATAATTATGCACTAAAATTGAGATATAAGGGCTTATAGTGGGGGATTAAACTACCCCCATAATAAGAAAGAATACAAAAACATGACCCCAGATTATTCTTTTTGTTTTTTAATCAATTTTTTAAAAATATTTTATTGTATTTTGACTATTATGATATTCATTCCCCCTCCCCTTTCCCCAGGGGGTAAAAGTACCCCTAAAAAATAAAAAACGTTATTAAATTTTTTTATTGCAACTTTTTGTTTTAGAACCGACAAACTAACAATATTTTCAGTAAAAAGAAATATTTCCAGATATTTACGCCAGAACGATCTGGTCTCTTCATTTTTCGTTAAGCAACTATTTTTGCCAGGCCTTGTCTCTTTTCATACTCATCGTACAAAAATAGTAAAAAAATCGTTTTATTTGTCAACTAAAATACTTTATATTAGTAATATATAATATTTTTATATATTTTTATATATTTTAAATTATACCCAAAGTTAGCGATTTTTAAATATAATGTGACTGTTAACAAAACATTATCCCCAAATTCGTAAAATAATTAAACCAAAAGATATATCATAAAACGGGATTTAAATGTAAATTTAAAATCACCCCAAAAGCAATTTAAACTACTTTTTACGTTTATGTACAATGTCCCGCACAAGACATTTGAAATCCACCCCAAGATTAGACTGATTGAAAAAGGCACCCCCAGGGCAGGTGAGATAACGCAGGGTGGATCCCTTTTAGATAGAGGGATAGGGACGAGTCAAAGTATTTGTTTATTGTCAGTTAAATATAAACGCATAACCAGTGTGGTAAACCAGAGTAAAAGTGCTTTTTATTAACCAGATGCCATTGTTGTATTTGGGAGCAAAATGGCTGAAATTTTCCCCTGCGCCTGGTGGCTGGCAGATGTTCATAAGTAAGTACGAAATAATTTTAGTTTTGTTGGTGGGATTTAAAAGCAGGTTTGTTTTAAAGTGACTGTAACGGAATTATTAGTTTTTTAAAAATACATGATAGTAATCACTAAATTCTGCAAGTTTCCCGATCGTAACATTTATTTCTAATTTCTTTATACATGGTGCGGTATTTAGCAGTTTCTTCTTTTATATATTTGTTTTTAGAAAAAAACTAAGACCTATTTAGAACTAAAATACAGGTTATCTTCTTATGTATATTTATTTGTGTGATTTAGAAAATAAACATTTAATGTACCTAACTTTAAATGGGAACAAATATTAAGAATTTGTCTACCCCGCCCGTATACTGATTCAGTAATAGGGCCGTGAAAGCCTATGGGCGCAATGTTCTCCTGAGAAAGCCTTCTTTATTGTATGGTGCCTGGAATGCTCTATTCACCTATGTTTACAATGGCCGTATTCATGCATGTCAAAGCTTTACGAATCCGATTAGCGCGCAATGCTGAATAAAGATGGGATCTGTAAGACTATATTGATTAAACAAAAATAAGACGCACAAAATAAATCATGTTTTATTATAAAAACAAAATATAAATGATAAATTTATTTAAGTAACAAAATAATCAAACAGCTGATCATATCATTTTTAATGCCCACCTCCATGTGATTTTACATTAGGTCGATTTGCGAGAATACTAACTGCTAAATTTTGTTTATTTTTTCTACTTCTTTGCCTATTTCTGAAAATAATGGGCGTCCCGCTGCTACTCTTTTTGATCCCCTTGTCACACCAGGTCTGTTTTTTCGTCATGAAATAGATCTTGGTTAAACGCGTATATTTCT
This sequence comes from Listronotus oregonensis, assembly GCA_019359885.1. Classification (NCBI taxonomy): domain Eukaryota; kingdom Metazoa; phylum Arthropoda; class Insecta; order Coleoptera; family Curculionidae; genus Listronotus; species Listronotus oregonensis. The sequence continues at coordinate 7,688 of JAHBCN010023678.1, read as the reverse complement.
TTTAAAACTTCTGGTTTTAATTTCAGCAAAAAATGAAGCCAATTGCGCAGATGTAGTTATAATTTTTTAAATTTAAATTTACCTTTTAAATAATATTTAATACGAAGGTATCTATGTTTTTTCTAGCCATGTCCGCAATATTTTTAAAATTAATTCGCATGCGCTCAACTTCAGTTTCACCATCTACAATCAAGTTAGTGACAGTGGAATTTTGACTCAACGAAGATTCGGTGCATATCTCAGATCCAATCATATTTTCTTGTGAAATGTGTGATAAGTTTGCATCTAAAGAGACTTCTAGTGTGGCTTTAAAAGTCATTGATGTGAAAAAATCACCACACTACATCTACATCACTAAACTTTGTTCTATTCACTGTAATCAAAATTTTCCAAACCGCTTATTTTCGTTTGGTTCTCAAATATTAAAGTACTACCATCAAATGCCAGGAGTTCTTAATTTCTGACAAAGTCCAAAAAAAAATTGTTATAATTTCGGTAACAAGTGCTTGGTATTTAATTGTCGTTCCCTTACAAGCCTAAAGTTAACGTAAAATACGGAAAAGCCAACCTAATTCAGCATTGCGTGCTAAATCGGGTTGGGAAAGTTTGGCATAGAGATCGGGTGACTTCGAAAATCCTTCCGACGCGAAAGCGCTGAATAAGGTTAGTATAGGAAATTACGCTGCCGGGATCAAAAAAACTTTCAACCCGATGAAAAAATTCGCTCCTAAAAAAAGATTTTGCGAAAGAACTATGTGTGCTTGTTTATATCATTACACCAAATAAAAATCTTTTGCAGGTAAAGTATTGTTTAATTCCTTTCCATAAGTCCACCCGGTGTGCTTTAAGGGACATTATTAACTTTCTGTAAGAGGTAAATGGTAGAGTACAAGCCCCTTTAGGGGACTTATCGGGCTTTTAAGAGATACAATAATGTAGACCATTATTCGACAAAACACAGTTAATTATTGACTGTAAAATGTAAAATATAAAAATTAGAACAGTACTCTATCAAGAAAGAAAAATTGTTAAAATAAATTATTTTAAAATATCTTGATCTCAAAGTATACAAATTATTTTGTATAATTTATTTTGTTTTAGATATGTTTTAAAGCAATAAAATGTCTCAATTTCTTTAAGGGATACTTAACGCACAACTATTCTAGGATTAAACTGACCGGATATGTATAGCTTTATAAATCCTAATGTTCAGGGTCAGATTTTAATTACTTCTTACTGCCAGGCCTAACCAGTTCATTACCATAAGGTGTATTTTGACAAAATATGACTCATCTGGGCTTAAAGCCTCTTTTTCTTCCCTGGAAGCTGTCTTGATTTACTACCGGAGGCAGCGCAGCCTCTTGGGCCTTTGGTGCCTAATCTCCCATAATCTTTTATATCAATCCATTAGTCTTGTTCCTTCTACAAGTCTGTATAACCCCGAGACTGATTGGTAGATGTATTTCTGTAGGCTCATTTTCGGTTGCCCAAATAATGCCTGTCTTTTGTAATTTAACGCTTCACAATCGCATGGGATATGGTAGCCTGTTTCTTCTCTTCATCGCATATTCTGCATCTAGTGTACGTGTCCTCTTAGGTTATCGTTCCCTGTTAGCAGCCCTACTGTAATGCGAAGTCTTTTCCTATTTTGTCCGAGTAGTTCTTCCTTCGTTCTTTTGGATGGGCCGCTTATGAAGCCTTTTGCATGTCTTATTCTATTAAGAGTCCCCCAGTATTACTCGTGTTTGTTTCGGATCCATTCCCTGGTTTGCCCTCGTGCTACGGTTTTGGTCACTCCAAGGACAGGTTCTGGTCCAAAGTATGGTGTAAATATCCTTGTCTCGCTCTTATCCGCTTTTTCGTTGCCTTCTATTCCCGAAGACTTGAAATCTAGTTTCTTTATTAGAGAATATCAAAACACAATTATATACTTAAAAACCTTGTAGTATTTTGATTAAGTATCTAAATCTGTTTAAAATTTCAATAATCGTATATTGCTGCTCCCATTTTTATTAAAATCATCTCTTTTATTTTCTTTAATTACCGAAAATTCTGTAAAAATTGCCAATCCCATTAATTTTCCGGTCTTCTCTGCAGACGAAATGTGGGTGATGCAGACAGGAGTACTGAGGACGTAAGGGTCGGCAGTCAAGCACTTAATACAAGCAAATAACGCGCGACCAAATTGAGTTAATAGCAATCGCAAGTCATGAAGGCCTAATTGCAACTGGGGGACGAATCTGCTCTTATGCTGATTGACAGGGGCGGAACACTGACACAAACAATAAAACAAAGTTTTTATCCTAGTAATGCCGCACTGGTGTGACAAACTAGCTGTAGAAAAATATCGTTCAGCTCTAAAAAACATAAAATAGTTACCATCTTCCTAATAGTACGAGATAGGATTGCTCCAAGTATCAATTTTTTTTAAATAAAACCTAATTTTTTATAAATAATACATAAGAGTAGAATAGGTTACAACAAGGTTACCTGGCAAAATGTAGACACAACTACTATTAATTTAACTTTTTTTCTGTACTTTTCAAGATAGAAAAATTAAACTTAAGAATATCATGTTACATTAAATTTGACGTTTTTGACAAGTCTCGTGACATTCGTTGACTTTCGGTTTCACCGGAAACGGCCTCAACTTTCAATTTTTAAATGAGACATCCTGTATTTTATTACAATTTTGGAGTCCTGAGAACATTCTGCATTTAATGGTGCCCTATTTGTCAAAATTTGACGGCTAAAAATAAAAAAAGTTTTCAAAATTTGACATTTGGTGCGCTGTTGGACGCAAAATGTTTTCAGAAATCCAAAAATGTAAAAATATACAGGGTCTCTTGTTAAAAAATTAAGAGTTTAGGCTGGTTCCGGCGAAAACGGAAGTCACCGGATATCATATAATTGGTCAAAAAATGTCAAATTTGACATATGATATTCCTTAGTTTTGTTTCTCCATCTTGATAAGTGCTGATAAAAAGATAGTAAACATGCTGCACCTGAATTACCCGGTATATTTAATTAAAGATCGTTGCGGCTAAGCTTTGCCAAGCAACCCTACTGCAAGCTAATCTACAATTATTGTATCATTTATAAAAATTAACTTTTATCAAAAAAAAACAGTTACCTGCAGATTCAAGCTTTAACAGAATATAGCCCTAAGATCTATCATATAAAATTCAGATGAAAAGCATTAACAAACAACTTTGTTGAATATTTAAAAACAGCACAATAATCTTAACTACAATATCCATTAAAAAAATCTCAGGGTTTGGTAGGCAAGACAAGATTATACACCTTCTTTCCCCAAATTTTTGTGCGTAACCTTTCTGTTGTCTTTTTATATATTAATCTCTTTTTGAGATATTGACATAAAATTTCGCAGTTATAGATCTTAATCGCCCTCTAGGAGTAAACCAAAAGCAAAGCAATCAGCTACTTTATGTCCTTAAAAAACTCTAACCAAGAATTTTTTGGCTTCTATTTATTTATTAATTAAAAATCAAACCTTAGTACCCTGTAGACTACACATTCATTGCCGGTACCATAGGCTGTCTATTATTTTACTTGGTGTGTGACATAAATTCAGTAATATGAATTAAAATTAACTTAGACCAAAATGATCGTAAAATTTATAAACTTACTGTGTTATCTTGTCTTGTCTTGTTTTTATATACTGGAAACCATTTAGCAAGTTCCGGAACATTTGTTAAATAAACAAAATGTGGAAAAAATTAAGAAAAACGCATTTTTTCCTTATTTTAACCCTTTAGATGTCTCTTTCATATTTGGCCAAAAAACACTTTATGCTGTAATGAAACATCATGCCAATAATTCTGAAATTTAATTTCGTTAAAATAAAAAATGTTCAGTTTTGCAAATTGGCACTATGAACATTTTATTTTTTTTTACATATATTGAGATTTCAAGTTTTTAACGCTTTTAAAAAAATTTGGGCGGCCTTAGCAATTGTTTAAAGTTGTAATTTTTTTTGCGTAAAAATGTATTAGAAATTTTTGTTTAAAAGTACTTAAAACAACACTTTCTATTATTAAAAAAAAACACAATATCTACAAAACCTTTTTTTTAACAACGTTTCCATATAATTGTTTTTGTTAATTAAAAAAAGTTTTTGGATCATATTTTAATTCTTGTTATAAACATTTTTCTAAGGAGTTTCTAGTAAAACGTGTCTGCTACCGCGCACATCCAATCATTCAATCAAAAACAAATAAGGATAGGTGTATTAGACCGTTGCCTTTCGCACTCCTAGCTTAATTTAAAGTGGGGCATGTAAACGTCGGTAAAATGACGTACACTTATATTATTTTTTAGTACAATACAAAAAGCATATTTCCCCAAAACTAGGAACGCCCCTGACCTCTATATAGATAACGCGTTTGCCATACGGCGCACTAAAGTATTACAACAGATTTTCATTGTCGAGCCTAAATTATGTTGGACTCTAAAGTGCGTTTGTTTTTATTTAAAGGCTTTTTCCTGATTAAATGTTTATCGTCAAGAGTTGTTGAAAATCTGCCGATGTTTAGCTGCCATAAAGTTAACTTTGTTTTAGGTAATTGGGGTTTTATTCCAATAATTTGTTTTCTTGTGTGACCAACTATCGTATAACTATTAATAGTACTAAAAGAAAAATAGTTATAAAATGTGTATCATAAAAAAATATTTTATGAAAATTTATTATTTACTGAAATTATAACATTTTAGAAAAAATACATTTTTAGTTTTTTCGGTAGTTTTTTTAAATAAAATATCCTTTTTCTTTCAATGCATTAGACTTATTTTATTGGTACTGACAGTAAGATTGTAGCGAATCTAAAATAAATGTTAGAAAAAACTTTGAAAATGGAGTTTGCCTAATTCTCATGGAAAAATGCTCACAATAATATAAATAGCTGTGTGTTTAAAGTTTTAGAATAGTCTTTTTTATTTAAATAGTCCATCCTAACCGAAAAACTTTCATTGGATTTTTTGGGTAATTATTTTTTCGTTTAGAAATTTTACTGTGACAATCTTAATTTTTAACACATGTAAAAATTCCTTCTTTAGGATAAAAATTTCACAGATTAAATTATACCAATAAATCAGCGCTAATCATCTGAGCCATCACTTTGTTCTGGAAAAAGATGTTTAAATAAAACACTTAATCTTGCAATAGCGTTTATTAAATAATATACAAATATGGCAAATTGAAAAAGTAAGTTTAAAGAAAAAAAAATACCAAATGTTACTTAAATTATAGTGTACATTAAATTTCAAATAATTGGAATTTAAAATTAAAAATAAATTTTATTTATAAGTATACTATTTATAAGAAGTTATAAAAATATTATAATATATATATATATATATATATATATATATATATATATATATATATATATATATATATATATATATATATATATATATATATATATATATGTATTTTTTTATTAAAAATAATTCATGGTAAAATAAACATTAACTTAAAAGGAAAAAATACACAAAGGTTACTTTTTAAAGAAAAAATGCCTATACTTAATACGAACAGGAAAATAATTTACACTGAATAACCAAGTTATAACTAGGTAAAGTATAATTTTATTTTAAAAACCTGTGACTTAAATACAAAACTAGAATACCTTAAAATCACTATTTATAACTAATCACTTAATTTACATAACAAAAAAAAAATACTTTACAAAACTTAAACCTAAAAATTTAGTTACTTTTAATTTTTTTTCACTCTAATAATATGCAACTTTTAGACCCTGCTAAATATAAACTTTGAAAGCTTCTAATAACGATGCCTAAACATTTATGTATATCTATGTATTTTTACATACTTTTAAAATATTTTTTTTTGCATAATATGAACTTTTATTTGTTATATATACAGTTTCTTATCGCTATTTTTTTGTTTGCAATATTTGATGATATGACAAGCAATAATCTAAAATATGCGATAATCACCCATTAACAAGCCAATTTAAATTTAAAAAAAACGTATTTTTCAGACAAAGCAATATTTTGGAAACTAAAAGTATGTTAAAAATTTTCTGTTTTTTACGAATGACATATACTTTTTGTTGATATTTTTGATTCTGCCCAAAATTGCCGATTAATTTTACTTTTGGTTTTAAAAAAGGTACATTAACGGTCTTTGCCAAATTAAAACACCGCTTTAGACCAGATCGGCCAAGTTAAGCAATGGCGAAAGTAGGAGTGTGTGGTTTGGATTTTACGGTTAAAAATAATCAGACGTTAATAGATATATTTTAGGGGGTAGTAGTTATTGATATAAAGTTGGTGGTGGTACTACTGCGTTGATGGATATTTAAAAAGAGTTTAAGTTTCATCTTTGTGATTCATAACAGTCACATCTGATAAACGGTTGCTAAAAGAAAATGTTTGCCCTTTGTTGGTTGCCTTTTAAAAAATGATGATGCCCATATAATCACATTCTTTTTTAGGAATACAAACTAAGACAGGCTAAATTTTATATGTTTATATTTAAAAAAATATTTTTGCTAGAACAAAATTCAAAATATTTTAATGGAATAAAATTTGAAGTAAAATAAAAAAATCCAACAAAAAAACTTAAAATATTGTTTAAAATTACAAAGAATGGTCAACTTTTGGTCTGGCTAGAAGTAATCAAAAGATATTTTAGAAATGTAGACCTAAACTACTCAACAAAAAGATCGTACCATTTAATTTTTAGACCTATTTTCAAACTGCTGTAACTTTTCTAAAAATTAACTTTTTTAAATATCTAAAACAAAGTTTAAAACCGCGTTTCTTTTACTTTAAGCTGTATTGCATTTAGTTTAAGTAAGATGAATATTATCATGATGTACAGGGTGATCAATAGAGTGCTGCAAAAAAAAAAAAATTCGAATGTGTCTCATTTCAGTTGGTTGGTCGTTATAATATGGTTTGTTACCAAGGTCATATCAATACCTCTAGACGTTTATGCCAGTTTTTGAATTGAGGACCTCTGGCTTGCGATACACTTCTAAACGTCAAATTTTGGTAATCAATTCTTTAAAAAGCTATAACTGGAAAATGGATTGACGAATTTTAACAAGTGTTTCATATTCGGAAAGCTCATTCATGTAGACTTTTATGTCCTAAGCACTTTTCGATAGGTTATAATTTTATGAGTATACGGGGCCAACAAATACCAAAAACCATTTAGAAATCCTAAATATAGGGTAAATTATTGAACGCCAAAGGGGACCTATATGTGTGTGTTTTGTTTTAAAAATGGCCAAGTTAAAGTTTGTGTCAATATCTCGAAACAATTTTACCGTTAATCGATTTATGCTGTTTAAGTGCCTGTAAGCTTATTCAGCTAAAATGCGTCGTTATTATTGACGTTTAGAAGTGTATCGCAAGCCCGAGGTCCTCAATTCAAAAACTGGCATAAACGTCTAGAGATATTAATATGACCTTGGTAAAAACCCATATTATAATGACCAAAAAAAATTACCACTGAAATGGGACACACTCAATTTTTTTGTTTTTTTGCAGCACTCTATTGATCACCCTGTCCATCATGATAGTATTTATCTAACTAAAACTTAATGCAATATAGCTTAAAGTAAAAGAAACGCGGTTTTAAACTTCCTCTTAGATATTCAAAAAAGTTAATTTTTAAAAAAGTTACGCAGTTT